>WYDI02032256.1:0-15229 GCA_009867235.2 Psittacus erithacus
TTTTCCAGTCATCAGGAACTTCACCTGACTGCCATGATTTTTCCAATATGATGGACAGTGGCTTAGCAACTTCATTTGCCAGCTCCTTCAGTACCCGCAGATGAATTTCATCAGGTCTTACGGACTTGTGTGCATTCAGGTTATTAAGATGGTCTCGAAGCTGATCCTCTCTTACAGTGGGCCTAGGGTCTCCATTCTCACAGTCCCTGTGCCTGACTTCCAAGACTTGTGTGGTGTGGTTGGAGCATTTGCTCGTGAAGACTGAAGCAAAGAAGTAATTAAGAACCTCAACCTTCTCCAGATCCAGGGTAGTGAATTATCCTAACCTGGTCCCTAGCTTCCCGGACACCATCCCTGCATTCCTCTCAGGCCGCCTGTCCTTGCTTCCACCTTTTAGAAGCCTTTTTTTTCCTTCTAATTTTCCTCAGCAGCTCCTTTTCCATCCAAGGAGGTCTCTTGGCCCTCCTGCTGCACTTCCTTCTAGCTGGGATGCAACACTCCTGACCTTGTAGTAGGCGATCCTTGAATATCAACCAGCAGTCTTGGGCCCCCTGCCCTATAGGGCTATATCCCATGGAACCTTACTAAGCAGGTTCCTGAATAGGCCAATGTCTGCTCTCTTGAAGTCCAGGGCAGTGAGCTTGCTGCACACTCTTCTCACTGTCCTGAGGATCTCAAATTTGACCATCTCATGATTGCTGCAACTAAGGCTGCTCTGGAGCATCATATTTCCAACCAGCCCTTGCTTGTTGGTGAGCAGAAGGTCAAGCATGGCACCTCTCCTTGTCAGCTCCTCTATTACTTGCACAAGGAAGTTGTCTTCCATACAATCGAGGAACCTCCTGGATTGCTTGTGCCAGGCCATACTGTCCCTCCAACAAATATCATCTTGCTCCCATTCTCTAATTCGATGTTGACAATGTACAGACACTGCTTTTGCAAACAGGATTAAGGTCATAATATCTAGTGTTGTTTTGGTGAGAAGCTGGGCTTGAAAACGTTTGGGTTTGTTCAGACACACACACACACACACACACCCCACTTCCCCATTGTATTTTCATTTTATCATTTTACTTTGTACCCTAGAATGGAGAACGTTCGTCAGTGTGGAGTAGCACTCTGTATCATGCTGGGTTTCTCTATCCTTACCGCATCCATCGGAAGTGCCATAGTGAAAGACAGAGTGTCTGGCACAAAACGCCTGCAGCACATCACCGGCCTGGGTTACAAAACTTACTGGCTTGGTAACTTCTGCTGTGATATGGTATGTATCATGTGGGGTAGCATTTTTTCAGGTATAAATTTTTAACTAGTTTGTCGTAAATAAGGAAAAGGAGATATGGTCGCAAGACACATGGATAAGATTTTAATTGTGCAGATCAACAGCTCTTGGCTGCCATGATAACAAGCACTGGGACACAATTGCTACTTTAATACTGCTAGATAAAATTCTTGAAGGGAGGGATTGTGTTCTTTGTTTTCCAAAGTTGAATTTTTAGGTAAAGCATATGCTGGCTTTTGAGGTACCTGCAATATTTTACAAATAAAAGAAAGCTGGCTAAACTACCTAGACAGAATCTTCAATACAGAAATTCATAGGAGTTTTTGTGCCTTGATTTGCCACTGGCAAAATCTTTCAGATTACTGGAGAGACCTGAATATACTGCTTAGTTACTTTAAAGGCACAATCATGTTGTCTGTTGGTTTGTAATATAACAGATACTCTTAACTGGTAACTTTTATTTATGTCAAGATAATAGAAAATATTATTTATGGATTCATAAACACAGAATGACCTAGATCAAAAATAGGTCAAGTCTCTGTCCTGAATATTTTTCTCACGCCAAATAATTTCTAAAATTGTTGGCATTGCAAATAGTATTGTCTATATGCAGTTCATTAAGAAATCTGAAAATCTTCTATTTTGAAAATATCATAAAACTTATTATTTTTCCCTAAATCTTGCCCTTTTAATCAAATGTAAAGACAGGAATGCTACTAAGACCTGATTTTGGCAGGTCAGATTCAGGCCAACATAGTTAAAAGAAACAGGAATTTTTGCTTACCTTCTTCAAGCCTGAGAAGTTGCTTTCTCTTCAGGCCAATAACCAAAGTTGGTGAAATAGAATGGACTTTTTCGAGTCACTGCTAGTCCTCAGTCACTAATTTTTAGTCTATATAATGGAGCTCATCTGAGTTCCATTTAAGCATGAATTGCATAAATTATCTTCAAATATTTTTTTCAGAGGTGACTCTTTAAAAACTAAAATTAAAATTTTCTCCACTATACACAAGTATATATCTCTGTGTATCTAGATAAATAAGATATATATATATGTCTCTTACCAAAAGGATTTTTCATAATTCGCTTGTCATGAGGCTAGCTATAGTGTTAGTTGAGTGTTTGGCAGGAGTTTGAGATTAGGTCATCTACTTCTGGGAAAGGGATAGAATTACTATTTTTAAAGAACTAGAGTGCCATTAGTTGATTGCTTATGTCTCAAACTGTTTTAGATTGGGAGATTGGTTTCAGAGGCAATAGTGAACAATTGGAATCACCTGGATTATTCAAAAGGAAAAAGATTTCTGGCCCAGTGAAGAGGCATAAACATTCTGCGCCTTGCTTAACACACACGAGTCATGGAAGTAAGGGCTGGAACCTAGCACAAGCAATGCAAATATGAACTAGCCTGTTCAGGAGCAGAGATTTTTGGAATGCTCTGTTCTCTTTCAGACTGTTATAAATCTGAAACGTTAGAGCTTCACCCATCCATGCATGAAATCAGGATGTTCACACTTGAGCAAGCTCAAAGTAGGAACACGTTTCTCCAAACATTATTTACTTGGCTGGTCGATCTTTGTATTCCTTTTTCTGCCATTTCAGATAAGAGGGCTTGGTTTAAAGCAGTCCTTCATCATTCAGTTTCTCCTTGTGCAACAAAGTCAACTCCTCATTATTTTCTGCCAATCTCTATCTTTCAAAATGTTCTCTCAAATTCAACGCAGTACTGCATGATCAATCATAATCTGGGAAAGAACAGATGCTACTTTAAATGCTAATTGTGCTGCTGATCATTTAGGGACACTAACACATGAATATATGAACTGTCAAATTTTAAATTCCTCTACATATTTTAACCATTACAGGCTGTGTCCTGTATTATTGGTAGCATAATCTTTATTAAACTTGCAGAAGTATTTGATTCATGAAATGGTTGTCATGAGGATCGGGCTGTTCTTACTGTATTTATGGATGTGAATGGTATTCTTTGCTATGTTCCAACAAATGGAAGATGTATAAGTGCCAAGAAAATGTCATGACAAATGAAGACGCTTTGTTCAGATTAAGCTTGTGTCACTTAAGGGGCATTATTAAGATTATTTTGTCTGTGCAAGCCCAACTTTTAAAACACACTACATTTTCAGGTAAGATTTCTGATAGAATTTAATGTTTAAAATTACCTATTTATTTCTGGGAAAAAAAAGTCCCTGGTCTAATAAAACATACGGGGACTCAGGTGTTTTGTGACTTCTCTACCATATTTTTTTAAACAGCTCCAAGATAACTGAAACCTATATCTATGGAGTGGTATGACATTTGTATATGGTACTGAATAAGGTACACTGTGAACAAGATGAGAATATTACATCTATCTACATTTCATTCCATTGCCTTTCTCTTAAGAAAAATGTCTGTCTTCCCACTGGCAAAGTAACAACGCCTTCTGGTTTAATTGAACAGATTTGCATTGTACTTCAATATGAAAGCCCAATTTTAACAGTAAGAATGTTGTTGTTCTACAGTAAGTATTTAGCTAGACCTTGATTTTTTTTGCCTCTATCGCAGCTGCATCTCAGAATCTTAGTTATATTATTATAAATTTAAATATTGTACCTGCAGAAATGGAGGCAGCTACTGCTCTAAAGAGCTCAGCTTCAGTATGCAAGGAGAATTGAACTGAGCACAGATTTTCAAATCTTGCCATTGCTAGCTGCAAGCAGAACCCACCTCTTTTGAATACTTGAATATGAATCCCCTGTACAAATCACATCTGCCCCCCCTGAAGTATTTGCTTACCATTATGTTGAGAGACTAAACAGAGAAACTGTGTTCCCTTGTGTAATGATTGTAACTTTTCTAAATATTATGTCTGTTCCCATTAAAACTTGTCATTTGCTTCATCAGCACACATGGTCCTTCATTAAAGTATCTTTTAAAATTGTATGCCTACTATTCTTCTATGGATGAAGCACCAAGCAGTGAAACTGCTATTTCTGAATCCAAGGCTCGGTATTCACAGTATAATTTGATGTTTTGGAGCAATAGTCCTGTACGGACTCATTATCTGGAAGAGTTAGCTTGTTAAATGGATGTATAGGAAAGGTCAATAGAAATGGAATTAAGAGGAATATTCTGTAGTCAGATTTTATTTTGTCAGGCTATTTCATGTGTATATGTGTAAGAGGCAGTTTCACAGCACTTGTGGACTATGAAATCTCAGAGCTTTTCTGTCTAATTCTTCCTTATTTATAGTGTAATTATATTGCAGATCTGGAACTGTTAAATTGTAGGGGTCTTCTATGCTAATTAAAAAACACCGGTAAGAGATGCTCACCTGCTAAATGCCTTTTTTTTTGTTTCTAGCTAGTTTACATGGTTCCAGTCTCCCTGTGTGTTGGTGTTATTAGCGCCTTCCAGCTATCAGCCTTCACTTTCCGAAAGAACTTGGCAGCCACTGTTCTCCTGCTGATACTCTTTGGGTATGTGATTGGAAATGCTACTATGGAATTATAGCTTGTAAGAAACAAGGAGAAATCTTTAGATTTGGTTTGCACCTGCTGCTGGATGCATGATTTTCCCTCCTTTGAAATGATTATGATTCAGCAGCAGATAGAGAGAGTGCAGGCTGGAACATGAGTTTGAAAGTTCTACAGAGAAAGTGAAGGGAGATTTGTTCGCACATTTGAAAAAAAAAAAAAAAGGAAAAATAATCATAATAAAAAAGGACTGGAAATGTCTCAGAAAATACTTAGCCTGCATAACAATCGTTTGTTGTTAGAAATCAGTTGTATGTTATCTTCCAGAAAATGAGGGAATGATAACATAAGCAGATCAGAATTTCAGTGCTTAACTGTGCAGAATACTATCAAAAAGGTAAGAAGTGGCTCTCTTTTATTACAGTTTGTCCTGGGCTCAGCAGTAGCAGTCATTTTTCTCCTTCTTAGTAGCTGGTGCAGTGCTGTGTTTTTGACTTTTGGTCTGGGAACAGCTCTGATAACATCGATGTTTTTAGTTACTGCTCAAATGTTTACTCTGACCAAGGACTTTCTGAGCCTCATGCTCTGACAGGGAGGAAGGGAAGCCAGGAGGAAGCAGAGACAGGACACCTGATCCAAACTGAGCCAAGAGGTATTCCATACCACAGCACGTCATGCCCACTATATAAACTGGGGCAGTTACCCGGAAGGGCGGGAGATCTCTGCTGGGGGCAGGGGCTGGGTATCAGTCAGCAGGTGGTGAGCGGTTGTATTCTCTTCCCTTGTGATTTCCCTTATCATTATTATTATTGGTGGTAGTAGCAGTGGTTTGTGTTATACCTTAAT
Organism: Psittacus erithacus; assembly: GCA_009867235.2. NCBI lineage: Eukaryota > Metazoa > Chordata > Aves > Psittaciformes > Psittacidae > Psittacus > Psittacus erithacus. The sequence continues at coordinate 5,605 of WYDI02032256.1, forward strand.
TACTGGACTGTTCTTATCTCAACCTGAGGGAGTTACATTCTTTCTATTCTCCTCCCCATCCCTCTGGGAGCTGAGGGAGGAAGCGGGGGCAGTGAGTGAGTGGGCTGCATGGTTCTGATTTCTAGCCTGGCTTAAACCACGACACAGTTCTATCCATTTTTTGTAAACTTGTAATTTTACATAGCTCCAGGAATTTATATTTCCAATAAGAAGTCTGTCCTATGTGGAGTATTGGGCTGGCTGGAGATTTGTCTCCAAGTAGTGTAAGAGAGGAAAATTCTCCCATGTCACCCTCTTCCTTATTTTCATGTGAAGAAAAAGCCAGTTATAAAAAGTTAAAATAACTGCTTAAACAGAGGATTTTTTTCTCTGTAGAGATAGAGCTGTTGAGCCCTGGGCTCAATCAAAATAATTGTCTACTTTGTTCCTTTAACTCTTCCTCTGTGTAGTCCCAGATGATGTGAGAAAAGATGAATAGTTGCAGGATATGCATTCTGAGAAGTTTCTCCCTATCTCAAGCAATTAAATGTTGTTGTCTTCGTAGGGGGGAATGAATATCTTACAAGACAGATGTTTAGATGATGAAATGTAACTGCTCCATGAGAGAATGATAGGAAAAAAAAGTAGAAAGTAATTTCTACAAGGTCAAAACATGTTCCATTCCAGGAAGAGTCTCAGATAAACACTTTAAAGACCCCATACTTACTGTATTTCATCTTGAAACTGTTTTCAAGGTCTCACACCACCAGCAGCTCCTTTTTTTTTTTCTTTTTAAACTGTTTCAATATCTCCATAGCTAGATGTGTTCTTTAAAATCCCAGCCGAAGCATACTTGGAACTTATAACTCTCCCTCATGAAACATCTTTTGTAAGCCCAAACAAGCTAAGTCCTCTCTTGTAAAAAGCCCTTCCCATTCCCTGGATAATTCTAATTTTCCTTAAAACTGCAGTTTGAGCTCATCTTCCCTGGGCATGAGCAGTCAAACTAGTATGTAATATTCTAGAAGTCATGGTGCCAGGATCTCACAAATAACTCAAATGAAACATTCAAAGTTCATACTTTTCTCTCTGTATCACTCATCTTCCTTCTTCTTCCTTCTGCACTACTACCAATTGTTTCCTGCAAATTAAAGGCAGAAATTCTTATCAGTCTTTGTGGAAAGACTTCACACTACTAACACTCATTCTTGTTTTTATTGCCTTTACAATTGCTGAATCCTTCTTGTAATCCAGCTGCTGTGACCCTAGCATAAGAATATCTATCGAGATCTTAGTTGAATAACAAATGAACCATACAGTACATAGTGGTATGTCTGCTGAAGTCATGACATGTTTTCTGTGATGTGTTGTAGCTTTTGGTCCTTCCCACAGCATGCTACTAATTCCCAGGTGCTAAGGGTTATGCTGGTGTTGTTTTAAACAAAATGTTGAGGCAAAGTTTGGGTGTTTCAGAAGAAAGAAGCATTGAGTGGAAAGCTGGACTGCCTTCCAGGAATTTTTTTTGTTGACTGCAGATGCAATTTAATCATCTGAGCATAATCCCTCCTGTATTGTTCAGCTTTGGCTGACATAACAGATGTTATAGTGATTTTTAACAGGAAGGTCTATGTATTCAATGTGTATTAACATGTATTAAAGATACAATAGCAGTCAGTAAATTTAACATGTCTCATGCACACTGATAAATTTCAGGGTTGCCAAGCTTCCCATTGTACCCTTTATTCAGCCTAAGTAAATGTGATGAAACCTACTGTGGTCATTTTATCCGATCCCTGTACTATACATTTATTTCTTGCTTATCTGCATTCCATTTTTTGTTTTAAAAATTTTATTTTTTATCATCAGGGTGAACTTGTGCAACATTTCTGATCTGGTATAAAGATAAAAATAGCCCAGTTATACAAAAAAGTTAAACTATGTTCCAGAAAGATGCGCACAAAAGAATAATCAACAATTTCCTAGTGTGCTACTTTAAAACTGATTTCCTTTAAAAATACAATAGTCTCTTATTTAAGCTGCATTTTTCTCCTCTTTTAGCTGATAGCAGAAGTGTTTTATAGGGCAACTGCTTAAGCAGTTTTGTCTGAAATGCTCTTTGATACTTACAAAATAGCAAATTACAGCTGAAGCTGAAGGAAAAGAAAGTTACGATAGAAATGTAGGCATGATTGGCAGCTACTTTAAAGGCTACATTTGAACATCATACAACTTTAGTATTCTGAAAGTCTTACTCATTTCTTAGGAGCTATAGGCAAACAAACCAAATTTTGCTTTAATTTACCACAGAGTAACAGCACTTTAAATCTTGTCTCTTTCCTGTGCTTTTTCCAAAGTTGGACTTGTCTTCTATTTATGGTATTATAATTCAGAGCAAAACTTAGAACAGTAATTTTGGCATCTGCCTGAAGGGAAGAAAAGACTGTGTGATTAAGACTGGCAACAGGATGCTGAAAAATGTAGTGTGATCTTGAATATTTACTGTCTTTATTTGGGACCCAAACACTAAGTCATTTAACCTTTATCTTCTTGTAAACTAAGGATAACATCATTATTATTTCACAGCAGGCTTTGAAAGTTTATTTCTTAAGAAAAAGTATTTTGGTGTTTTTAGATAAAAAAAATTCATCTGCAAAGTACACAATACCGAATTTGAAAGGCTCATAATCTACTGTTTAAAACTATGAAGAAGTAAATTCACCAATTTTTGGCTAGTTTTTCTTGCATTGAGCTCACTATTAAACAATTATATATACACACATTAATACTATATAAGAAGTATTTATATATACATCTATATGTATATATAGTACATACATACTCAACATCATGGAATGGTTTATGCTGACGCCTATTACCCTGCAGTCTATATACTTGTTCCATGATAGATACGTATGTCTTGCACTATGTTAAATGGAAAATAAATTTCCTTTACATGACATTCATGCTTATCAAATTGCCTGGGCATTCTTTTTAGTCTGGCTAGACATACCTTGATTTTTATAAAAAATATGACCACTCCATTTTGGATAAGCATCATTTGGCTTGCCAGCATGGAGAGTGACTTCCCTCCTTCTTTAAAGATTTGTGTTGAAAATTATGTAGCCATGAACAATACTTTTTTATCATCATTGAGCTATGAAGTAACTATGCATTCATTTTTGATGGCTACTACTTTACTAGCTGATAACCTGGTTTAGGTAACAAAAATGCTTATATAATCTCTGGCAAATTTCAGTTCTTAGGTAACACTGTCACTCCTTCCTTGTTTGGTTCTTTTTTCTTACTAGGATAAAGCTTCTAAGAAAAGCTGATTCCTCAGCATTCATGATTTAAGCTTCACATACTTGCTTTTAAATCTGTCTCTCTGTAGAGGCTTGTTAAGGTGCCTGGTATTGCAGTCATTCAGGAATCAGTGTTGTGGTCTTCCTAGAACAGGGAAAATAAAGACATGCAGTCAATATATGCTAAAATGGATCATATCTGCCCATCACATGGCAGCAGCCATGTGTACATCTGTAGAATCATAAGATAATTTGATAAAACATATGCCAAATTTGTGCTTATTTCTCATTTGGTCAAAAAAGTTTTTTGGTTATTTTAAAAATAAGGAGTAATTTTTTTTTTTCCCTAGTGTTGGAACTGTCTTTTTTTTTTTTTTTTTTTTTTGTGAGATAAACCCATAACTTATTTGCAATAATTTTGTTTCTTTAACCTTTCAGATATGCAACTTTGCCATGGATGTATCTTGTATCCCGATTCTTCTCAAGTTCAGATGTGGCTTTTATTTCTTACGTCTCCTTAAATTTTGTATTTGGCCTGTGTACCATGCTTGTGACTCTCTTACCTCGTTTGTTAGCTATAATTTCCAGAGTGCAGGTCAGTATAAACCATTTGCTTTACATCACTCATAAGTAAGATGTATGCACACACATACATGAGTGTATGTTTGTGTATGTATATGTGTTTAAACTTATGCACAGACAAGATTTTTCCAGTAGAAAAACATGTACTTTAAAAATTTGTGATTCTTCTACCCTAGTGTATACTATATTGCTTTTGCCGTCTTGAATTTTAACATTTATAACAAAAAAAACCCCCAAAACAAACAAACAAAAAAACAACAAAAAACCACACACAATCCAAACATGCTGTAATAGTGGAAAAGCAGTGTTAATTGAAACCTTGACATTTTCCAGACCATTAAGCTGTAATTGGCATATAATAGGAGCTGTTCTGGTCCATTAAATAGATTATATGCATTATAAAATGCGTTTGAATAATATTGACATAAGAGAGAAGCTGCATTTTCCTAGGATCTGCAATGCACTGTATGAATAGTAATATGCATTTTCACTCCATGTATGTAATTTTCATTATTCATAATGGTACTTAAGCAATTTGATGGAATAGACTTGGGTTTAAGTTGGTAATTTAGAATTAATGGTATTCAAATATTAAACTTTTAAGAAAATAAAATGATCACATTTTCTAACTATCCATGAACCTCACTAAGATCAGAATCCTCCGGCCTTAGGCAATCTAAAATAAATGAACCTTGATCCACAATAGTTCACAATATGCTCTTTCAAAATCAGTTCACCTTGAACGAGATTTGAATGCTGTATCCAGCTTTGTAAGTGTGCTTAATATGCTGTTGGTGAAAACTAATTTTGTTTCCTTCCTCTTGCTGAATCTTAATACAGAGTTTGCAGAACATCTACAGTATCCTCAAATGGGCGTTCATCATATTCCCACAATTCTGCTTAGGCCAGGGCTTAATAGAACTTTCGTACAATCAGATCAAGTTTGACCTGACCAGCAATTTTGGAATAGATTCATATGTGAGCCCCTTTGAGATGAATTTCCTAGGCTGGATTTTTGTGGAAATGACCCTGCAAGGAACACTATTTCTTCTTTTACGACTTTTTCTTCATTGGGATCTCTTCCAGAAACCAAGGTGTGTTACTATTTGTATTCTGCCATAGTGGACAATGACTAGTTTTTAAAGAAAGAAAAGAGTGGATTACTTTGAACACCTGAACATAAATACTTCTGATAATATAATGTACCTAAATTAGTGAAAACTGAGGAAAAAATACAAGGTAGTTGCTATCTCCTTTGTATTCTGCAGAAATCTGAGGGATTTGACGGACTGCACACAGAAAAATAAACCAGAATTATCCAGAGTACATCAGTGTCCAATTTACCATGAGTTATTTGTTATCATTTTCTGTTTTAGGAGTCATTGTTCATCTAACAGCATGGTGATGCCTTCAGAAGATATTGATGTAGAAATGGAGAGACAGCGACTCTTTGGTGGAAGAACTGGTAATGATATCCTCCTTCTGTACGACCTCAGGAAGTGTTATGGAGGTTTCAAGAAGAAGAACACAGCTGTGGAAAGCGTAAGCTTAGGAATACCAAGGGGAGAGGTAAAGAGAGTTGTTTTATTTTTTCCTTTCAGAAAATAACACTTCATTCTGAGCTATTGTTCACACACACCCAGGCTGTCTATAATCAATGATCTGCAGATAGCAGCAGAGCAGTTTCAATTGTAGCAATTTCTGAAAATCAATATCTGTATAAAAGCAGAAACTCTGGTGGAGTTTAAGAAGCAACTGTTCACCTATTTGGGGGGGTTATAAATTCATCAGAGTCTTAATTTTCCTTCTTGCTTATCTTTACTAAGTTACAGTTTTATAAACTAACATAAAACACAAGTATCGTAGCAGTTCAATGTCCAAAGAGAATGCAAAACGTACCTAGCTCAATTGTAAACTGTGGACTGAATCCTGAATTTGTCACTAAGGCAAATATCATCACAGTATATTTTAATATAGCTACCAGGAAGAAAATTAACTCTCTCCCAGCCAAAACTAAGACAGCACAATATAGTAATATGCTATTTTAATAAACTGAAATTTAGCACTGAATATGGCAATTCTAAAGATTTCAGAAAAACATTTATTTGTTTGGGTTGGGGTTTTTTGGTTTTTTTTTCATGATTTTGATGCTTTTAAGAATTACAGATATTTATTTCAGAAATACTGTTAAAAGAAAGGCTTTTTATAGTTGCTAATTGCAAAATCAAATAGATAAGATACTGATGCATCGTAACTAGCCTAGGTCCAGTGACATCCTTCCAGTTAGATATCAGTTGTTAGTTAACTGGAGTAACCAGAAGGATGTTACTGCTTTTTACAGCCTATTTATCAATAAGAAAGTTCATGAAAAAGTATTTTGAAAGTTATGAAGTGCTATATGTAGACTTAATATAACCCTGTCCTAGCTTAAACATGTATTCATTGCAGCTGGGGGCCTAAAATAACTGTTCAGAGTCAATTTGTGTCTTGGCTGTTTGATGTTCTTTCACTCATACAGAATAAAGCCACTCATGAGAAACTGAAAAATACTGACTCTATGAGCTGGTAGTCTGGGCCTTCAAATAGGGCTTGAGATCCTCAGGTTCAAATCTAGAACTAATAATACGGATAAATAATGCATTTAGTTACTGGGCAGGGTTTTAAGTAGAGGACTAGTATCCTAAATAAGTCACTTTTAGGAATTAGAGGGTAATCAGATGATTATATGTATGAGATTATTTTTGAAAACTGGTTTTCCATGGGAAAGGGAATTTGCAGACACAATATAGCTATATACAGTGTCTTACAAACTTACGATAAGAAATATGAAAAGAGGAGAAACTGTTGAAGAATTAATATTACTTATTTCTTTCAGCATAGCAGATTGATTGCTTTTGCTTCCTTTTATTTTATTTTTTTTTTAAATTTTTATCTCTGTTAGTGTTTTGGACTCCTGGGAACAAATGGAGCTGGGAAAAGCACAACGTTTAAGATGCTGACTGGAGATATCATCCCATCTGCAGGACGTGCTGTTATCAGGACTCCTACAGGGTAAATAACACAGGGTTTGACCAGAATAGTGCTAATTGATAATGCCAATGATCAAAGACTCGATATGTCTTCAGCCCTTTGTACTGTACTCTAAGGACCTGTTTTGTTCCCTTTTAAATATATATTGCTTTATTGCTGTTAAGTCTGTGCTGGAAAGGATTCTAGCATCATTTAATTCCATCTGACAGCTCTGTTAATTAAAAATAAACTTGTTTGGAAGCAAAAGAGTAGGCTGTAGGAAGCCTTAAAATACAGCTTTTTAAAATTGTAACAAAAATCTAAGCACACAGTATGCCCAGATGCATGGACATATATCCCCCACATTAGTGCTGCACTGAAAGGTTTCCAGGCTTAGGCCGATGAGCAGTGGTTCAAGTGAACAATTTTAAAATGTTTTCTGACACTCATGTCCTTCAAACTCATTAATTACTTGATCAATATGCTCTGTAAATATAGGAGGTAGTGTTGGTGGTATTGAAGCTAATTTTGAAGTGAATAATGGACTTTCTGGGTTAGATGTAACCAACCTTTACCATTTTTCCTAGCAAAATTGGAGGGAAAGTAAAGTACCTAGTTCATAGAGATTTGCATTTAAATGTCAAAATGCTCTTGACAGCACTAATTATCATCCTGCATTATTGTGGTGTCAATCCAGATTATGGATTTTTATGTGTTTGAAGTGGTTGAATTGAGAGTAAAACCCATATCCTCAGGTTCTTATATTTTATCACTAAGTTGAGAAGGCAACCTCAAGCAAGAGCTTCAGTTACACAGTAGGTAAACTTGAGGAAACAAACAGCTTTAAGAGTGGGAGAAATGGTTTATGTCATTCCTGACTTTTTTCCTTGCCTCATTTTATTAGCTGCTGTTAAGCAGATCATGGTTGCTCAATTACTGAAAATCACTAGGGGCCAAATGCATTGACTCTTCCATAGGTGATATTATAAACAGAAAAGGTCTAGAGAAACCCTCAGCAGTTGAGGAATGACAAAAGTTTCTCATCCCAGGGACTTTGAAGTGAATTGTTTTATATTTACACCTGAGATAAATGGAGGAAGGGGGATTATATGGTAAGAGATCTTCTTTTACTATTCCACTATTGTGCTCAAAAGCCTGCTATTCCTGGCATAGGAATTGAGGAGAGACAGCTGAAGAAAGCAGCTGCTGGTCACAGCTGCCAGCCATTTTCTGGTCAGCAGATCTAGATTTCTTTGTTTAAAATGTATGTCATGAAGCATCTTCCATTCAGACGTTACCTCTGATAGTGATTCTGGATGAATAATTTGGGCAGCTTTTTAAATGTAGATCGCAAGTCTGTTAGGTTTTACTGAAAAGAATACAAATTTTGTCCTCTGTGACCCTGAAAGGACAAGATACTACTATCTGATGGATCCTCCGTGATGCATTCCTAACTATCAAATAATGAAATGAGCATGCAAAATTATTATTATAAATATTGAGAACGCTACTGATATAACTCCATGCAGAATACCCTTAATTCATAACAGTTCCCATTTCCTTACATAACAATGGTTGAATGTTCCTGGTTTCCAAAAAAAAAACCCAAACCCCAAAACCCCTCCAAAAATCCCCAGAAAAAATCATATGTACATTTTCCTGATTGCTACTGTAATCATTTCACTGAATTTAAAATTAAGTCAGAAGTGTTTCTGTGAAACAAGTGCACTGAAAACAGCCTTGAATTTTACAGGGCAGCTTTTGCACCAATGGACAACATAGGGACTAGAAATGGAAGATGAGCCTTTTAAAAAGCTCATGTTGAATTGCAAAGTAAAATTTTGGGAAGTTAAACCTAAAGCATCTTGAAAGTACATGGGATTATATAGAAGAAGCTCACGCATTGATAATCAAGTTGCATACAGAGAACTCCTGTTAGTTTCTCAAAGAAAAAAAGAAAACTGTACTTCTAAGTGGCCGCTGCTTTATTAACAGGGCAGAAGAGCAGATTCACAATATATTTAAGTACTTCTAAGAGATTTGTTGGCCTCTAGTTGTTTTTTTGAATGTTTAATACCTCAAAAAGGACCTTATTCCTAAGAATCCAAATGAAAAGTGTTTTCATAACAAAATCTTAGTAAAATGCATAAAGTATAGATGTTATGATGATACGTTTTCAGTAGCAGTGAGATTCATAAAATGGGCTGTTATTCCACAAGAATATTTATTTAATACTAGAACCAGCTTTACCTATTCTGCAAATCCGTGTTTCCTGGCATTCTTCTTGATGCAGGCATTTTTTTGGGGAAGGGAAGGCTTCTGATCTCTTTTTATTAAGCTTTTCCCTTTTTGATACACTACAAATTAAATAGATATTTTAAATGTATTATTTGCCTAAACTTTGTGGTTTACCATTTACATGGCAAATACCCATTTGTGGTGTATAAGCTAGGCAGTCTACAGAAGACCCTTTTAATTTTCATATGCTTCTCCAGTGACTGTTTTTAGGCAACTTCTAACCTTTACAATCCCATTCTGATTGTAACTGTATCATGGTTTAAGTCCAGTCAGCCACGTAGCTTGCTTGCTCACTCCTCCCCTCTTCCTTCTCCTCTGGCTCCCAGAGGGATGGGGAGAAGAATCGAAAGAATACAACTCCCACGAATTGAGATAAGAACAGTCCAGTAACTGAGGTATAACACAAACCACTGCTGCTGCCACCAATAATAATAATGATAAGGGAAATAACAAGG
>WYDI02032257.1:5887-25827 GCA_009867235.2 Psittacus erithacus
CCCCGCGGCCGCCGGCCGAGTGAGCTCACCCGGCCCCCGGCCGCCGCCGCCGCGCCGCCGCCGACCAATCAGCGCCGCGCCGCCCCGCGCCGCGCCCCCATTGGTCCGGGCGGGAAGCGGGGCTCGGACCGGCGCGCCGCGGGGAGGGCGAGGAGGGGGTGCCCCGGCTCAATCCGCCCCAACGCCCGTCCCCACCGGCTCCGCGGCCGCGCTGCCTTACGCGGGGAGCGCCCCCATCCCCCGGCGCCCTCCGTCCGCGTAGCCGCTATCCGCTCCCGTCCGAAAGCACAGCCATCCCTCCCCGCCGTCCCGGTGCAGAGAGCTCGGCGTGTCCCTTCCTCCTTCTCTCCCTTCCCGTACCTGCGCGGAGCCCCGGCAGGGCGCTGAAGGGGAGCGCTGCCCTGGCCCCATCGCACCCCCTTCCCCGGGAAGGGAGGTGGGGAACAGGGATAACCCACGGCGCCCGATAGCCTGGTGCAGCAGTCCCCGAGTGAGCTCCTAGGGATGGGGGGGAGTGGCAGGGGGTTTGCTCAGGTCAAATCCCCGAGGCAGGGGAAGCTGCTCCGCTGCCGGGGCGCCAGGGGTGGCGGGCTGCGGCTTGGCCCCCGCCGCCAAGTCTCAAACTTCAGGGAAACCCGTTTTGATTCCCCCGTACCTCCCTACCGCCCCCCTTTCCGCTAGGACCGGCCTTTTATCCCGGCGAGAGAAATAAAGACCTCTCAGGTAAGAGCCGATTTAACCCACTACCTCTCACCCGCCCCGCGCGTCCATGGCGGGAGCCGAGCCACGGCCGTGGGGCTCATCTCTGCACTGATATACCCGGGGATCAGCGCTCGGTCCCGGTCCCCATCTCACAGGTCCCTTGCGGGGACTCTGAGCTCCCGAAGATGCGCTGCTGTCCTCTCTCATCCCCTTCTCCCCTCTCCCATCCCCTTCTCCTTTAGCCCCTAAGAAAAAAATATCCAGCAAAACCCCTTAAAAATAAAAAATCAACCCCTTTCCTAGCGTCTCCACCAGGCCTTTATAAGATTAATTCCGCACAACCCAGCCTAAAACACTTTTACAATGTAATTACAGGCGTACAAATTGTTTGCCCAAACCTCATTCAGGATAAGGGTTTTACAATTAGCAAACAGTTACTGCTCTCGGGGCTGGCTGCGAGGAACCGCGCTGCGCTCCTCTCCGCTTGCGAGGTTGCCGGCCATAAAGGAGAAAAAAAAAGAAGGAAAAAAGGGGGGGAAATAGCCTAATTTGAGCAGCAATTAATCACCTATTAAAGGAGGGGGGAAAGTAAACGGACAGTTCCGCGCTGTCTCGGTAAGCTTCTGCGGCGGCGGCAGCACCCGCGCAGCATCTCGCCCCGCTGCCGCGTCTTTATGTCTTTTATTTTTTTGGCCAAAACTTGCTGTTCTGCAGGGATCTATTGACGGTTCCCGCTGGAAAGGGAGAGGGAGGGAAAAATCAAAAAGTCAAGAGCGAGGGGGGTTGGTGGTGCCCGGGCCGGGCAGCGGCCTCACTGCGGAGCGCTGCGCGGTGATGCGCGGGCCCGGCTGTGCCCCCTCTCCCCGACCCCCCGGGCCTTTTGCTAAGGGGTGCACTGAGCTGAGGCAAAAAAAAAAGGCGTCTAGAGAGTAAGGGAGCCTCCTCCGCGAGGTGGAATCTGGGTCCATTTGCTTATCGGGTAATAAATGAGGCTTTTAATCAGGCTGAATTTCCCAGCTTAAGGAAAGAATTAGTCATACCTAGGAACAATCAAATGTTTTCTAGCTGGCTTCCCTGCCGCCTTCCTAGCAGGGATTTGTGGTGAGGGGGGGTGTGTGTGTATGGAATTAGCATCCAAGTGTGCTCTTTCACCATTAATATTGAAATTTGAAAACTGAAATAGGAACAACCAGAAGAGACAAACAAACAAGAAACCGCAGAAGAAAGCGTTTGAAAGGCGGCCGAGAGATAATCCAGGAATGCTTCAGATAAGGGGGGAGAGGGGAGGCGATACGTGCAGAGATACCCGAAAAGTCAGAGCCTGATGAAACGCTTGGAAGAGGAATGGGGAAGAAAAGAAAGAAAACAAACCCCAGTCCTGTTTGAAGACCTATTAAAGAACAGAACCAAGGAGGGGAATGATAGTAAAAGGAGGGGAACTGCTGGGGATTTAGGGGAGCAGATGAAGCGCAGCGCCCGGACTGTTGACGCACCTCGGCTCTAGACGACCGGGCCGAGCCGGGGACGCGGCCCGGGGTCACCCACCGCCTGCAGCCAGCGCCGCTCGGTCCCGGAGGCCGTCGGCAGCCCGGGGCGGGCGAACCCGGACCGGCGGAGCGGCCCGCGAAGGAAACGGGGGCCCGTCGCTCCCCCCTACCTCCCCACTACCGGCCCTGGCGTTTGCAGAAGTTATGGGGGTCTTTGATTAATTAAATGGAGGGCTTCATAAAATATTCCCAATAAAATTTACGGTTGTCTTAAAACTTTCTAAACACCGCTATAAATTTCTTTAATAAAATTAACTGGGAAATGAGTTACTGGCCGGGATTTTTGTCACTTCAACTTCTCCGGCGGCGGTGCCGGCGGCGGGAGGGAAGGCACCCGCGCACAAAAGGAGCCTTTCAGGGACAGCACCGCCGGCGGCTGCCGGGATGCCCCCGCGGTGGCACCTCAGGGGTAGCCCGGGCTAGGCAGCGCAGAGCCGGCCCCAGCCCCTGACTGCCGGCGCCTTCCCATTCCCCGCTATAGTTGGACCATTTCAGCCTAAACCCCCCGAACAATCCCGAGCTCGGAAGCACGACAGTGATGGTGTGGGGTTTTATGTATCTAACTTTTGTATCCCACGATCTAAATTCATTCGGATTCATTGGGAAGTGCTGCTCCGCTCCGGCGTCCGCTGCAATACCTGCCCTTTGCCCAGTTGCCCGCCGCATTCCTTTACTCCCTGCCTATGCCATGTCCTTTCCCTTTGCTATCGACATTGCTAGACTTCTCGTTGAATGAAATAATAATAATAATAACAACACTGAGGGGTAAAACTCTGCCTGATTAATTGAAAGGAAGAAAAAAAGCTCCTCGGCTGTTTTGCACCCGAAGGATTGAGCTGTTGTGCCGTCTACTGGGGGACGGAGAAACTACATGCAGAAACACCTTCAAACTTTTAGGGGAGAAAATTACAGTTTTAGGCAATTTGGAGGGGCCGGAGGCGCCAAATATCTCTGCAGAAGGGAAAAATAAAGCGACCCCGGACAGAAAAGCCGCAGAAGCAACTATTATTTCCTTCGGCTACACCTGTATAGTTGTATCAAACCTTCACTTTTAAGTGCTCGGCGGCTACCGAACGCAGAGCGCGAAGCAATCAGCTGCGTTAGGGGGGGCCATGGTAAAGATGTTTTGAGTTCACCCGTGGGAGGCAGCTGGACATCAGCTAAATACGTAGGAGATGGAAAAAAGGAAAAGGAGGGTAAATATTTGCGAATGGCTTAAAACTTCCCCCCGGCACGACCCGGCCGCAGCCCGCGGGGCAGGGGGACACCTCAGCCCGGGTAGACACCACCGAGGATGCTCCCTATGTACCGCTCGCCTTGGGGCCGCGGTGGCAGCCGCCCTTCAGAAGGGGCAGCAGGAGCGGGGGTTACACCAGCACGGCGTTAGTCTCGGCTTAGACGAAGCCCGAACGTCGCCGTTTTAAGTTCCAGAGCCTCTGCCCGTGCCTGAGCCGCGGATGCAGCCGAGCAGACGCAGCCAGTCTTGGTGATTCCCCTCTCTCTTTTCTCCTTTCCTTTCTGCCTTCTTCTCTCTCCCCTTTCCTCAATCTCTTCTCTCCTCTTTCTTCTTTCCTCTCTCCTCTCCCTCTCCCCAGTCTCTTCTCCCTTCTCTCTCATCTCTCCTTCCTTCTCTTTCCGTGCCCATTCGGCTCTGCGCTCCGTGGCTCCTGGGATGCTCTCCTCAGAAAAACTTCAGGAAAAGACCCCCCAAAAAAAGTTTTTTGGTTGTTTGTTTGGTTTTTTTTTTAAAAAAACGACCTTTAAAAAACACCCCTTGACTTTTGCGAGGCGAGAGGCGCAGAGGGGCTGTGAAATGCAAAGCCCTCGTCGTTATTTACAGAGAGTGTCACCAGCCGGCTGTACATGTAGATAAAAATCTAGTTGTCTGCTTGAGCTCAAAGGGTTTTTTTAAAGCCAAGATCTCTAAATGCCTATTCTCAATCCACACATATGCCCGCACGTAGCCTAAAAAGCGGGAGACACCCACGTAGCTGAACAACGGGGGGTTTAAAACACGTTAAATGAAGGTATAAGCAAACCCTTCTGCCACTTGTAGCAGACCCACTCCGACAGCTCTCTGCCTTCAGAGACACTTGCTAGAGTTCAACAGAGGGTGACATTAGCCTAAAATATTCGATACCTTTCTTTTTCTTGAGACTTTCCCCACTTCTACTGATCTAAGTTCAGTTCCGAGCTCGTCTCGGCAGGTAAAATCGCTGTCTTTGAAGGAAAACAACAACCTGTCTGATTATTTTTTATAGCAGCGAGGGATTACGGACACTTCCCTCAGAGTACATAAAGCACAAACTGAATGATGCCGTGCTCCCGGTGTAAAAAGTTGAGTGACTCTCTTCTGAAAAGTTGAACAAAGTATCTTACCCTTTAAGTGAGTTTGAAAGTACTTGCCACATAGTGCGAGAAACAAATTACCGAGTAACAAAATAACCCCCCAGTTTCAAGCCACGGGGAACTGAGCGCCGGTATCTGATAAAATCGCGCTGAACTCGACCAGAGCAGAGTTTTGTCAGAGCCTTCCCATTTCATCTTTTCCCCCAAAACCAATTTTCAGTCTTGCTCCATCCGTATTACCTAACCCCGTCTTCAGCTTGGCTAATGAGCCCATCACCGCACTATTTCGGCTCGCCCCTGGTGCCGACAGCGGAGGATGGGGCTGCAGAGCGCGGCGGGTCGGGGGTACCGGGGGCCAAGATGGGTCTCAGCAAACGACACCATCCAGGGAAACAGGGCTGTAAATCACCCGTGCGTTACAAATTAATAACATGAAGGAGAATGAGGAGCAAAGCTCTGTGCCCGCCGGTGCGGGACGGGCACTCTCGAGACCTGCAGCCCCACCGGGGCCGCTCCGAGCCCAGCCCGGCCGGTCCCCCGGCATCAGGCACCGGGATGTGCCTGGGCATGAGAGGGGCCGGGGAGGCAGGGGAGCATGTGAGGGTCCCCGCTCCAAGAGTCACCGGCTCCTCAACACAGCACAACCCGCTGCACCCGTGGGTGCGTTATCATAGACTTTTGCATAATTGCATATTTACTTTACTAAATGGATCTGCGGAGCTATTTAAATACCCCTTTCATCCACCCGCAAACAATTCTCTGGGCAAGGAAGAGAAAAACAACCAAAACAAAACAAAAAGGGCTGCAAAAGAGCTTCAAGTTCCCTTTGCTCTTTCACTTTGAAGCTTTTATCAGGGCACAAGTGGCTCATCTCTAAGCAGTTTGAATCCGACTTGGTCCGTATGAGTGCAGGCAAGTGGAGGGGACCTGTAGTAGTGCGTGTGACAGCCGGGATGGGTGGCTGTCATTCACTTCGGGGTCTCATAGGTGAGTACATCATGGACGTGTCTCTATTTCTGAGCTCCCCTGGAAAATTTCTGGCCAGCTATGATGGCCGTGAGAAAAGCAGCTATGGATGGGTGTGGATGTGTGCACACGAAGGACTGCTCTAATGACAGCTTAGGAAAACCCCCTCCTTTTCCTTGTTAAGCATTTTGACACCCCTCCTTGGACAGAGGCACTCTTACACTGCGTCCCCCTTTTCCTACACCTCCCCAGTCACAGCAGTGCCACGCAAGCCACGTCAGCCCCAAACCACAGAGCTCAGCTTTGCCTCCAAGGCCAGCCGTGCTCATCCTCTGCCGGTACTGAGTCCCCCCTTTGCCGTCCCCTCTCCATCCTCCCCGCTTGTGGGTTGGAGCAGAGGCGCTCGCTGCCCTCGCCCTTGAGCCTTGCAGGATAAGACAGCCTCCTGCACCAAGGCCGGCTCCCCAGGGCAGCAGCTGTGAGAAGCAGACAGGGAGGGGAATAAAGGCAAAGGAGAGAAAGGAGGGGGAACGGGGAGGGAGGCGGTGAAAGCTGCACTTTCCTCCAAGCAGAGCCGAGAGTCCCCTCGGAGGGCCCCCAGCCCCAGGAGCTGCCTCCGGAGCCCTGGGCCTCCCACATGGCAGCAGCAGCATCGCCTCCTCTGCAGCCCCGCAGCCATAGCGAGGGGCAGCCCCGCATTGTGGCTCAGCCCCCGGCTGCTCATTGCCGGTATCACGGGTCTGCGATGAGGGGCTGGTGAGATGCCCAGGGACAGAGTCAGGCCCACGCGCTGATTTCAGACGGGAAACTGCACCAGCCTTGGGGTTTGGAGTGTCCTGCATGGCAACATGACACTAACGGTCATTTTCTGTGGCTTGTTTAAAGGGCTCATTGAAAGATCTGCAGAGATCTACAGTGGTCAAAGGGAAACCTCAGTCAGAAGAACACATCAAGATCCATCAAGAGTGTTGGCACCCAGCTCACTCCACTGACCATTTTTTTTTGTTACCTACAGGATGTTAGCTTTGCTTGAGAAGCTGTGACCGCACTTGAAAGAAAATGCTTTCCTGATCTTATCCTCAACTTAGTCATGGGAACAAGACGAGAAATCAGACAGACACTCAAAACTCTGGAAAGGGAGCATTTTTCATATGGAACCAGAGAAACATCTCACAGAGCAATCAGCTCAGCTCTCGTCAACAGCAACATTATTTCCTTGCACTTAGCAGTCTTATTAGATCAAATACTCTGTATTTTAGCTAAGAGGGCTCTCAGCATGCTTTGAGGATGACTATCCCACCATGCAACCTTTCAGTTTAAATTTCCAAAGATATTTTGCTTCTTCTCTCAACTCTGCAGTGACCACAGTCCCCGCAAAATTTGGCACTTAATTCCTGACAGAGATATAAACCACCTTTAGCAAACGCGGGCAGTAAGCCACACTTCAGGAGTTCCCTACCAGCCCAAGACTTGTTGAAAGTCACCAGGATTAAAGGCCTAAGTCATCTTTTGAAAAGGGCTGTACCCTTCTGAAGGTGGATATGCATCATAGTGCACGCAGATACAACCAAAGTAGCTTTGAACTTCTACGTTGTGGAGCCAACAAATGCATGTCAGCAGGCTCTACCCACCCAAGCACTTCCCAGTGTATTTTGGAGACACCGAATTTTGTGCCTCACCCCACTTCTTCTCTCAGAACTCCACTTTTATGCCTCGCTAGATGCAAACAGGAGCAGAATGGAATCAAGTTTTCTGAAATGCATTTACCTTGTCAGATAAAGGTGACCCATGGAGATGCACTATCCTGCCTATCTCTTTGATCCCCTTCTCCATTTCTACCATCTCTTTTAATTTGGTCTTCCTCAAGTACATACCCTGAAATAGGACTGCTCACCCAAATGGTATGTGAGGGTTTAAAGCATCACGGGTGCCACCGTACCAGCTGAACATCTTACGATGTATGTGAGACAGGAAATCCTCATTCCATCCCCACAGCACTTGAAGAACAGAAGGTTTTCAAGAAACTACATGGTGGCACAAAGAACAGAGGCAAGATACTTTGCCTCTCGGGCCTCTGCTTGAAGACAAGCTGTTCCCTCCCCTCTCTTCATTAACTCATAAATAGCAACCCTGGACCTTGCCCAGATCTCTCCTCCCCAAATAACTTGCTTTGAATTATTTTTCCCTTATCATCCAAAGTCATATATCTCTTTTATGTTTCCAAGTTGAAGTTTATTATAGTTTATTATAGTCATTTGCATTGCTGATCATTTGTAACCCTTTCTGTTATTTTCCTGCCCTTGATAGTATTTGAAATGCTTCTTACTTTGGTCCTCTTTTCAAATTTTATTACTGTGCTGCTCACCTCATTTTTCTACCAGGCACATTCTGCTTTGCTTTTATTCTTGAGGCTGCTGCTGCTCCTTCTCCTTTGCTGTACCGCACCACCAGATTAATTTTTTCCCCAGCCTCTTCCATACACACTATGCCTCTCTGCTGATGAAAAGACCCTCACTGGGTTTCACCAGTGCCAGCCCCGTTGCCCTTGCCATTAGTGTTACATTTCTAGTTATTCTTGCTTCTTCCCAAAGCCTTTGAAGTCGTGTAGAGACAATTTGATTCATTAGTACATTCAGTCTTGCAGTAACTCTAGCTTCTGCTTTCCTTTCTGTATTAGAAGCACATGTTGGGTCTGTAAGTTAGGGGAAAGCTCCACCATCTGACTTCCCTATGCAGTTCAAATTCTGCTTTAAAAACCTTTGCCTTGCTGAACTTGAGTGGCTGGTGGCTTTCTGCCCTGGGTTTCCATACCTGGGAATGCTATCTCCTCCTCCCTTCCTCCCTCCCTACTAGGATGACAAACGCATTCTAGACTAGAAGCCTCTATGACAGTTGCATGTGTTTGCAGTTCTCTTCGCAGTTTTCCAAGAAAGCTGCAGATATCCTGAATATTTCCTTACTGAGATGTGACTTAGCTTCATGTAGGCTGAGATCCATCAGCACCCGCCTTTGCTAGATGCCACTACAACACCTTTGTTGGTCTGGCTGGGTAACCGCCTCATCTCTTCTGGCCATCAGGGTGTCCTGGTCATCAGGTTCTTCCAGGAGGGACTACCTAAAAAGATCTCTTGCCTTCTTGACTGAGCTGGCTCCTCCCAAAACTCTGTGTCATCTACTGTTCTCAAAAAGTGACACTGTGGCCATCAAAGATATAAAATGTGGCTTGACACAGAGTCCCTGCTTAGTCTTTTTATGCTGTATTTCTGCTATGCTTTGTCTCCACAGAGTGTGCCTCTTGGGTCTTCATCCCCTTTGATTGCTTCTTCACTGCCTGGTGGGGGTTTATGTGTTCCTCCAAACACATGATGAGGCCATCATGAACAGCCACTAACCCCTAGAGGAACTTTACCTCATGAGTGTATTAAAACCCACAGTGTTTTGAGTAAGAGACCTCCTAAGAAAACTCCACCACAGGACCACTTGTTGCTCTGGGTGCGTAGTTTATTCCATTCCCTCTTTCCACTTTCCACTGCTTTTTCTAAAGCAATTCTTACCTGCCTGTCTCTTAAACATAGATTTTGTTTAGGAAGCCAAGCCTGCATGCCTCATGTTTTCCCTTGGATCTGTTCCCTGCTCCTAGCCAAGGTTGCCTACGGATCCTGCTTTGAAGTTCTTCAGCGACACATTGGCTGCACTTGGTGACTCTTCCCTTGGCTGACGTCACCTTGGGGGTCCCTCTCCAGCAGGCTGAGAGTCACATTGCCTCCACTTGCTTTGATCAAAATGAAATCCATTTACAAGCGCCCAACGAGTCGGCACAAACAGGCCCACAGGTTTCAAGCCAAAACTACCCGACATAAAAATATCTCGGCTTTAACTTCAATTCAGTCCTTAAACTAGCTGAGGCAAAGCCCAGAACTAAAACCATTTCATTTCAATTTACGAGCACTTTCTGTTTGTTTAGCTTAAATGAATCCCTCATCATCAATTAAGCAAAATCAAGGTAAGATTGGTTTAAATCAAAGTAAGTGTCCATACTGGGTTCTACCTCTCTATTTTAAAAAGTTAATATAAAATTACACTTCAAATCACTTTCCTGGTTGGAAAAGGCCGTTTCTAAAGACCAGCTGGGCTCTGATTACAAATGGTGTTCAGATCCAGCAGGTCTGGGTAAAGATGGTAGAAGCAGATGTATCTCAGTGATGCTGGAAATCAGTCTCAATCCCAGCACTTACATCAATTCATCCTGCACATCCTTCAAACCCGAGTAAAACCTGAATTTCAACTGCTCTTCCAATTAAGCTGAAGCAGGCAGTCTCTGTGTTAAGAAAGTTCACTTTTCTTTGCGGTGATATTGTGAGACTCTGCTTGTGTTTGCTAAGTTGTTTTCTTGAACTCAATAAGCACAGCAATCATCTAGGAGTAAAAATAAGGGTTTCATCCCAGAAGATTGTCATCTACTTTACTGACTTTTCTTCTTTTAAGTATTTATAACTATTGAGGGCTATATTTTGGCAAATCCTCTTCAAAGTAAGGAAGGAGGAGGGTGTTTGCAGCCAGGCAACTTTGTATAATCCATCTCTTCTTTAAAACTTCAAGACCTACCACAAGGAGGACAGGTCCGACTTCAGGCTGGTTGTAGAAAACACAGCGCTAAATAAAATATGTTTGAGGCCTTAAGGAAGTACCTTGTCTACGTGCTCAGTTCTTCACTTCCCACCCATTTCCCAAACACTTTTTTGCTCTGGCATCCCAAATCCATGCATAAGCCGGATGTGTGCTGGCCCTCACACACAGGCACCAGCTGTGCCCTAGCATGCACCCTCTTCCTTACATAAAGCCACTCATCACCCCACCAGCTTCTCACCCGCAGGAGTGGGACAACTTAAATTTGTTTGAATAATTTCTTTTTTTGTTAATTTTTCTTCTTTGCTGTTGAGCCTGTAATTGGGTTTTGCTGCCACAAAGGGTTAACTCCATAGTGGGAAGCTATGAAACTCTCCCTGAAGGTATTTGGTTATGTTGCTGCAGCCTCTGGTTTTGACATCCAGGTTTCCCCCCTCCTCACAAGACCAACAGAAACGATGGGTTATCAAATACCTCTGGGATTGCTGCCAGAACTGTTATCTTGCCAAAAAGGGGGAACAGGTTTTCATGATGGGAAGAAAGGTCTGGAATAGAAAGAATTTGAGCTCAGACATCACAAGGCATCAGATAACCAATGTGGTCCCTTCACTTTTGCACCCAGTGGGATCTATTCCCAGGCTTGGTTTTATGTCAGCACGGGGACACAAAGGCAGAATTTATGCCCACTGGTGTGCATTAACTCCTGTTCTGACCAGTACTAATTACCAGTAATTATGTGGGACAGTGTTAATTCTTCTAGTGGTGCTACCGCTGGCCTTACACTTCTGAAAGTGCCTTTGGGTGAAGTAGCTTACTTTAAAAAGATATTTATGTGAGGAATAAATACAGAGTAGCTAATACACCGTAAATTTAGACCACTACATAGCCGGCTTTAAAGTCGTTAAAGCACGGAGGTCTCTGGGCATGAAGACAGACAAACTCTTGAGTAAGAACTACTCAATAGAAAGGGTGGCAGGATCACCCTGTGTGATCTTGAGAAAGTAATTTTGATCTGGCATTTCTGTTCAGTAAAATTGGAAAAATAATATGTCCCTAACCCTCTCAGGGGTATAATATTTATTTTCTCTGCCTTGCCAATCATTCTCTTTGCTTTTAAAAAATATTCTCCAAACCCTAACTGGTTTTATGTGTTTGCAGTATAAGACATAAAAGACATAAAACCATCATATTTTTCTATACTGTATTTTCCCCATTGTGTTGTACTGTTACCACAAGCACTTTGCTGTGCAGAGGCTGGGCTATTTGCTGAGAGAATGAATTAAGACATCTAAAGTGCTTCAGCATCCTGTCTGAGTGGCACTGCAGAGCTGGAAGGTATCATCAGGCCAAATGGCTCTTTTCTGCAGGAGTGAGAAGCCCAGATTTCTCAATGAATTAAGGAAAAACAAGTTCACATTCCTCTGTGTCCTCCATCCAGCAAATATAGGACAGGAGGCCATAGCTGGCATCAGCATCTCTGCAGTTCAACTCAGTATTTCTCCTTCCAGTCTGTGTATTCACCGTCAGGGCTCAGCAACACAGTCCTGGATGGTTTCATTGATGTCACTGTCTCCTTCAGTAAGAACACTGTAAGTTAGGAGGCTTTGCTGTTAGATCCACTCATGTCTGGTCCCTTTAACCCCTGGCAGGGGGCTGGTGCCCACCAGTCTATCAGATCCATGGAGAAGGGCCAAAAACGTATTGCAGAGGATCTATCTCATTCATCATTAAATGGTTAAGTGGATCCATGAGGATTTCCAGGTCTTGGAAGTTTTTCTTAGTGGCCATGTCAGCGGTGTGCCAGTGCTGACAGATGAGTGATGTTTCAAAATCTGCCGATGAAAGGCTGACTTGGTACCCTGCCAGGCAGCACGAGTTGCCACTCCTCTGCATAACTGGTGCATGCACTGAGCCAGGCTGTCCCTGCCTCCAAGGGTTTCCCATCTTTGGATGGGACCTTTGCCCATGGGTCCCTCCTTCAGTCTCATCTGCAGCTGGTGACGTTTTGTCTGCTTCTCCCATCGCTGGCAGTTTGCGGCTGCTGGCTTTCCTTGGTTACTGAGTGTATGGTCCAGGTAGACACAGCAGTGTAGTGCTGAGAGCCTGCTCCTGCAGCACTGGTGATCTCTGGGGTTTCTGAAGACATCCCAGTGATGATCTCCATATCTGTAGCTCCTAAAGAAATGCCAGAGATACTTCCCACCTTCCCCTCCAGAAGTAGTAGGTTGGGACACCCTTTTTTGGCATCACTCAGACTAGAAACACTTATTCCAGCCTTTCTTCCTGCTCTCACAGCAATGCCCATGTCAGGCTTGGGGGTCTCCAACCTCAGGCATGGTGCCTCTTCCCCAGGCTCCTTTCTCCAGGGCCTCTGTACTATATTTGGGTTTGTTTTCATCCTTTCCCTCACCATTTGGCTATTTGCAAGCATTTTTTCTGAGCATTTCTCTCAACAATATGTCCAGTAAGCTAAAATCAGATCTACCACAAATGTTTTTTTAAGTCATCTTTTATATCTGCAGATGGATGCCAAGGTGTTTGACTCTGCATAAAGCAGTTATCCATCTGCTTTTTGGCTCGTAGGTGAAAGAACAGGAGTCTTGTTTGCTCAAATACAGTAGCACGCAAGCATGCATCAGTGCTTTCAGTGGCCTGCACATTTGGCTGTCTCCTCTGCTGTCCTCCCCTCCTACTTTTACAAGCAAGAGGCAACATTTGGCCTTTGTATTCAAATTGAACTTTTGCACTTACTTCTCTCTCAAATCCTAAAATTTTAGGCTTAAAAAACCCAAAAAAATCCTAAATAAAAAGGAGGGAGTCTGCATTTTCAGCAAGTTATTTTCCTTTTTCACTTTGTCCTATCTGCCCATGACACTTTCTCACAGCAGCTCTCTGCAAACCAGCACCTGCAAAGGCTTAGGTGAGGGGAATGGGATGGCTTATTCCCCCAGGTCTCTTGGTTTTAACTCACTTACAATTGTACTGACTTCAGCAGAGCTGCTCTGATTTATAGGGCTGTAAGCGGTGGGACTGCTGTCTGTCCTTTCCTCCGCCCTGCCAGGGAGCTTGGGACAGACAAGCAGCTTCCGAGAGGCTTGCTGGTTTGCGTTCATTAACAGCAGCTGTCAGGCAGCTCTTGCTGAAGTTCCACATCCTCTCAAAACCATCTCAGCTTTTTCCTTCACATCGAAATATGCAGCAGTTTCATTTGTATAAAACCTGCATGAATAAAAATTTAATCTAAGGCTATTGCTGTTCTAACTGCAATAATTCCTCTTAAAGGCTGAATACAAAGAATACTAAATACTGTCTATAAATAAGGCTGTATTTAATAGGGGAGAGAAGTGATTTAATAAGCTTACTGGTAAAATCTTCCCTGCTGCTTCCAACGCCAAGTATAGGCCTTTTTTTCCTGAGCAAAACTGGCTTGCTACAAGAAGAACTTGGGCTCCAGTAAACTTGTGATTTTTTAAGGTGAAGTCATACAACTCAAGCTTTCCTGTCCAAAAGGAAGAAGAAAAATATCTACTTAAAGGAAATATTAGTTAATCAGAGGACATCCATTTCATAATAGAAGCTACTAGGGGATTTAAAAGCACATTCTAATTATAATAGTTCCCTAATTATCTGCCTAACATCTCATTTTTCTGTCTAATACCACTTTTAATTATATAGTACCTTTTTTTGCCCATCACGCAACTGAAGTACTCTATTTTACTGAAAATAAATCCTTTTAACTGGCGATGTCAGAGAAGAAATATTGTCGCTGCCCTCTGGAACGTGCGCGCTGTCTGGTAGGGAAATGCCTTGCCAGTGGTTTTGGATAAAGCACCTGGATGTGCCCTTTAGAAAGTCTCATTTAAAGCCATGCAGGTTTTCTCAAGCAAGAGAAAATGCTCTAAACCACACCGTGCCCTGCAAATGTGTCTGGCTGCAAAAAGTTTTCAAGTATTTGGCTTTGTTTTCCAGCCTCCTGCAGTTTGGTTCCCCTTCCACTGATCTTCAATGGGATCCCCACCACCGGCTGATGGCAGAATAGGATTTGGCCTTTGAACCAAGCCAGCATGCAATTTGCAGAGAGGAAGCAATATTTGAGCTATGTTATCTATGAGCATCTGGTCATCAAGATCTTGCTTAGCGATTAGCAAGCCAAGAGGAAACCCTATGGAGGGGGGAGAGGAAATCCCGCACGCGGGGCTCCCATTTCCAGCCCCGCTATGGGTTTCCTGCCCTATCCTTGAGCAAATCCCAGCTCTTGGCTTCCTGAGAATAAGAAAAAAAGAAAAGAATTACCCTTCAGGGATGTTGTCAGGCTTAATGAATGTTTATAAATCGCTCGAACAAAAGGTGCTATGTCAGTGAAAAGTACTCTTCCCGATGATTATTCAAATGCTCATTAAAATGCATTTTGCTCCATCCTTCCCCTTGGCTTGTGTGGGAGGCAATCGAAAGATTTAGTCTTTGTGGGAAAGCGGGAGAGCACGAGCACTTTCTTCGGGTGTGGGAGTGGCAAGTTTAGAGGGTTAAGGACCTTTGGCATGCAGGTAGGGTTTCACCCAAGGCCTTTCGGCTCCCAGCCAGGCTGCAAGCTCCAACAGACCTGGGGCTCGCGAGTTCCCTCCAGGAAGACAAGCCAGGGATTAATGGTACCAACCCCTGCTCAGATTTGCATGTATCATTTCCTTAGCTTTGCTCCTGACAGAATTAGGGATCATCCTTTAGTGAAAATTATTCTTAATGTGTATTTAAGCATTAAAAATGAATATGCGTGCGTGATAAAACTTAGGGAATAAACAGCTAACATAATGTGAGATATGGAATATTTGGCTGCCCTGCAAACCTGAGCAAATGTCTGCATAACTCTGGGATGCTTCTTTCTTCATGGATGTTTCATTATATCTTGCTGACCTCTTCATGTTGGCTTGGTCTGCCAGGGTCTGCTGATGGTATTAAAAGCTGAAGAAGACATGGTGTATCCCCATACTTTTCACTGCATCAGAAAGCAGCTTGGAGTCTGAGCTGGCAGTCTAGATGCAACATTTTTCACTCTCCACAGCTACCTAAAGCCACATGTACGACTGCTTATCCTCAAACAGCACCCACAATGAACGATGACCTTCTTTTTCTGCCAGCTCCTGAACCAGCAGCATTAGCTCTGGATATGAAAAATATGAATTTCCTGGTAAGGAGTTTCTATCAAAAATGCAAAGAATTTTACGCTTTTTGGGCAAAAAACCACTGCAAGTAATAATTAATACCATTTCTCATTAAAGTGCACTTACTTGCTCCTATTAGTGTTTTTGAAGGATGAGATATGCTGCTGCAGGGTACGATGGAATGCTCCCAAATACAGTCCTCTCTGCTCACCCTTGCAGTTGTCACGTAGTGCATCAATAATGACCCCTCCACTACCATTTTGACTCATACTTTTTCCCTCACCTGGGGGAAACTTCTTCTGTCCTCTCCTTCCTTTACATCAGGCAAATCCTCACTGCCACCGCAGAGAGCTGCTGGGATGAACTCAGCCTCCTCTAGTGTTACCCAACCATGTGGACTGGCACTTCTTGCATCTCCTTTGCAAAGGCTGAACAGACTGTGCAAAACATGAACCAGGGGTGAGTCAGGCTCCCTGAATTTTTCCGTGAAGTTTTCTCCTCCATGCAAGCCCAGTCAGATCCTGACCATACCCCAACCTTTGCTTTATGCGCATTGGCAGATAAGAACCAGGCTTGGTATCACTCTGTGCTCTAAGTTCAGCCAACAGAACTGCCAGGTTTCAAGTCTTTCTTTCTCTATTTATTTATTTTTCTTTCAAGTTTTGCAGTTCATGCCTTTTTCCCTTTGGTACCTTAGTGCCTTCTTTGCGTTGCTCATGTGCCGTCTGATGTGCGTTCCTGCAGCTCTTGAGGTGGCCTTCAGTGTCTGCCCCTCTCTCATGCTGGACCTGAATGTGATGCACACCAAAGAGCTGGAAGAAGGGGCAGCACTGTGTCCATTAGAGCATACCTTCCCTCCTCTTCTTCTTCCTGACTTGTCTTCATCCACTGACCACTGTGTTATGCACTGACTACCTTCTCCCAGTACTTGGAACGGGGTGCTTTCACTCAAGTATTGCCTGTCCCAATCTTCTCCAAGAATTACTTCATTTTCCATCACTTCATTTCCTATTCAAATAACCTCTGCTGGATACACCAGTGGTGAGACTGGCTGCTCTCTTAACATATTTAATTGATTTAGTCAATTGCACTGCAAGACAAACGTTTTCAGCATACTAAACTATACTGCGCTGATGCTCAACAAGGCAACAGGCTCATCTGCTGCTAAATGAATTAGAAATCAGCTCCCATGTAGCACTTAGAAGCCTCTGTCCTACCAAGACTGAGACCAAACAGCATGGTCCCACAGCTGCCACTTGCCTGGAGCAAGGCCCAGATCATGCTCTTCACAGCTCAGAAGCTGAGCCTTAGCCAAACTGAAGATGCAAAAAAGCCTTACATGGACCAGTAGCTTCTGCTTAAAGATCACAGATACACACAGCTCTGCTGGGGTGTGGTGGGACACAGGAGCAGGCTCAGCAGACCTTACAGCAGTAGGTGCTACAAAATCAGCAAGGGCATGAGCTGAAAGGGAAAAACACTGAGTTTTTTTATGCTGAAACTGCCCCTTTGCCCCCATAGCTTTCATCCCAAAATGACAGTGGAAGAGGGAGCCCCTGGTCCTGCTCGAGGACTTCTCCTTTTTCCCTGAATCCTCTCGACCCTTCTCTGCTAAGTCTCTTGAGGCAGTTTGAGGTCAATTCCTCATTTGAAAAATTACTGTTGGAGACCAATCCCTCAATTTGTTCCAGGATTTGAGGAGCGAGATGGATTCCTTCCTTGCCAAAAAGATATTCAAGCAGAAACTCTCTTGGCAGAAATGTATGGGTTTACCGGCCCTGTCTCTGCATTTGGATACATTCTGTTACACAGGATGATGCAATCCTTGTCTATCTCAACTGAAGCATGTATTAAGATATTCCTTGCTTTTTCTAATGGTCAGACATGCTTTTCTCAAACACTGCAACTTATTCTACACGTTTGCTGTTATTACTATTTACATTCTCTTAGGAAAAAACACCTAAATAATCTATTAATAAGGAGAAATAAATGCCGTTATTTCTGTTAACAAATAAATACCATTAATTCCTTCTTATTATCAGTCCTACAAGTTTTCCAGTGTGGAAGTTGAAGTCCACTTTATTACAGAAATCATGGTGAGATAGCCCTTCAACAAATCCCTCAAACTAATAATGTGTAGTATCCTCTGGAAGTTTCACAGCACAAACTAGACTCATCCACATGTTTTTTCCCACTATAATCAAAAGTCTGTCAAATGCCTTGAGAACTCACATCAGACCTGGTGGCTGTTGGTCACTCTGCAGCTTTTGAAGCAACCCCTTTCCCTATAAATTCTCAAGTTCAGACCAATGCATTTTGTACCTGGACTGAAGTTACAGATGGCTTGGTAACACTTCTATGCACAGTCATTTCTTCTTTGCTAAATTATTTGGAAGCTATTCTTCATAAAACAGATGCTTTCGCAAATAGTAAAAAGTTGTTAGCACTTTCAAGATGGTCTCCAAAACTAACTGCACAGTAGAAGGCAACAATCTGATCCTCAGAATACTTCACATTTTGCAGAAAACTCTGTCTTGACCCCTGTTCAGTACAAATCACTAGTCATATTTATCCTAGACACCCTCAGATCCCAGGATCAACTACTGCTGCAGGATCAGGCCCTCCGTCTCCGGATGGACAAACGTACACAGGAGCACATGAAAACCATTTTCCACTATCCCCTGAAATTCTCCTCACTTTGCCAAAATCAACATTGTTTCTTAAAACCAAATGAAACCACCCCCACTTTGAAGACTGAATTTCAAGGGGGACTTTCACACTAAAAAAGTACTTAAGAAAACAACCCATCTCTCGTTACCTACTGCGAGAAGAAGGTGATGGACAGACAAACAGGATTTCCCTGATAATCTTTTTCCAAGGGTGGGAGGACTAGGAGACACTCTAGAGGCAACTCTCCAAAGCCTACATCATTTTCACCCCCAAAAAACCAACCAACCCTCTTCACAAAAAAAACCTTACAGACTTCAGGCATTTATGCAAAGGGGCACCCATAGGAATATCTTAGAACAGGTCACAACTAATGCATTAAATCATTGCTAATAACAACTAGTTTTTCCTTCTGCAGTGCTTTTCACCCAAGGATATATCAAAGGACTTCTAAAATGTTAGTTAAGCATCACCAAGTCTCTCCTACTGTAGGCAACTGGCAGGGCTGGAGCAGTTTGAGAGATCTGGAACTTGGCACCCGGGATAAGGCAGCGACTTGCCGAAGATATTAAACTCCGCAATCAGTGCCAGGAGCGGGAGCCAAACAAAGCCTGCACTGGAATCAATTTTCAGGCTTTTTTGGGATGGTTCTGTTTCACTTATTTTTTAAAATAAATATGTATTTGAGGAGCTGTGCTCATTATGGTGGTTTACTTACAGGAGGCAGAGCTCTGTCCATGGGTAATTATATGTGGGTCTCCCATAGGAGTCTCTGGTACGTGCAGACTTCACCCGTGGAACGTGAAAATACAAACACTGGAACAAGGTCTTTTTCTGAGATCCTGTTTATTTTTTGAGAAATGCTCCTGATTGAGATGGAAAATGATCTCCCATCACCCCAAAGGCCAAAGTCCCTTCTTTTTCATGCTGGCCCCTATTACAGCCCCACTCAGTAACTCAGCTAACACACCTATTTCTCATAATGCATCCAGCTGCCTTACAAAAAGCCAATGAATTATTCTTGGTTTTAGTGCAACCGCTGAAAATATTTCAAAGTGAAAAGGAATTGACCCAACCTACTGTGCACATTATTTATTCAGAGGTAGTACAAAAACGAGTCCCTGATGTTACTAAAACAAATCCTAATAAGTACAGAGAGCATCAATTACAGGATTCCCTTTATAGTCCTATATATCTCTTTCCCTTTCTACAGATAGTATCACATGCAAAGGGGCACTGTGTTGGCTTTCAAATCTATTGAGCTTTCATAATTATAACCTCCATTTTAACCTCTTTTATAGGACATACGATGCTGCTTCACGTTATGTACCTTGAATCCCAACCAACCCTATGAGAAAGTGTCTTTAAAGCTCGCTTCTTATAAATGCATAAAATGGGAAATATTAAGCATTCATAACCTTGAGCATACATTACATCAGGGTGCCAAGCACAAGGAAGAGCAAAGCAAACTGTATCTCGTGAACCTCAATCAGACTCTTGCTTTAAGCTCAGTAAATATTCAGCATGCACATATCCTGACATAATGAAACCAGGGAAGTATTAACTGCAGAGGAATAGCTGGATTTATTTTAATTTATTTTTTTTTCGTTGTTCCAGTCTGGAATGTCCTTCTGTGTAATCAAAAAGCCTGGAATGATTCCTGATCTATCATAAAATTTTTTAAGGCAGTGTGCACTCACAGCCCAGAAAGCCAACCATACACTGGGCCACATTAAAAGAAGCGTGACCAGCAGGTCGAAGGAGGTGATCCTGGATCCTGCTCCTCTACTTGGAGTATTGTGTGCAGTTCTGGTGTCCTCAACACAAGAAGGACACAGAGCTGTTGAAGAAAGTCCAGAGGAGGGCCACGAGGATGATCAGGGGACTGGAGCACCTCCC
The DNA here is from genome assembly GCA_009867235.2 of Psittacus erithacus. NCBI lineage: Eukaryota > Metazoa > Chordata > Aves > Psittaciformes > Psittacidae > Psittacus > Psittacus erithacus. The sequence goes on from WYDI02032257.1 coordinate 25,800, forward strand.
ATATGAAGACAGGCTGAGAAAGTTGGGG
>WYDI02032258.1:0-26996 GCA_009867235.2 Psittacus erithacus
CCGGCTTTCCCTCCTCCCAGGGCAGAGCATGAGGCTCAGAAAGTCCCTGACCAATTGTAAACATTCTAAGCAGTAGCCACAAACATCGGCATTATCAGTACTGCTCCCAGGCTGAAAGTCAGAAACACAGCGCTGCACCAGCCACCAAGAAGGAGAAAAAATGACTGCTACTGCTGAACCCATGACAGTAGATAATGGTCCTCAATGTTGCATTTTTTTCCCCTAGTCTACAGCTGTCGGTGATCAGGAAATGTGTTTGTGCTGAGGACTGGATAAGGTTTTATTTGAAGGGAAGCAGCACCATCTATTGCAACCTGATAGCTTAGCTCTAGATGATATAAAGAGCAGAGCTGGCCTGAGCCCAGTTTTAAGCTCTTACTTGCACTTACTTTCAGAATTTTTTCTCAGACGAGCTTCAAATGAGGTTAGGATCTCAGTTTTTATATGATACAGGGAGAGGGGGATTGTGGCATGTGTGCATGTGTCAAATAAAAAAGTGCCTCTAAGAGACATACTTGTTTACAAAGATAAAATAACAGCATAAGCTTAGTCTTGACTACTTCTTTTGAATGACTTGGCTGAGGTATTTCTGCAGTGGGAAGATAGTCAAAAGTTAAAAGTATGTTTTACTCAGGTGATAGTCTCTCAAAATTTACTTAGAGGCAGCATTAATGTAGGTGTACAGTACAGTATGTTCTTCTAATAATGACAGTGCTATTGTCATCCATCTATACCTCTGGTTCTTCTCTTTTTCCAGACTGTCTACAAAGCCTGGCTCTGTTCCCAGTATTTTGAAGTCACACAGTTTCACTGCAGCAACAGAATTCCTTGCAAGCAATACTGTTTGGAGGTTCAGACAAGGTGTCCCTTTATATTACCAGACAATGATGATGTCATCTATGGAGGACTATCAAGCTTCATCTGTACAGGTATAGTATAGAAAAGCTAATTTCACTTGTTTTCATAAGTCCATATGTATAGGAGAGTGTGGATAATGTTTCTTGCATTAGCACTAACTATGAGAACCTGAAGGTATTCCCTGTCACAAATACAGGTGAGCACACCTCACCTATCAGAGGTGCTAGGATTTGAGCCCAGATTTAGTAATGCACATTTATGCTACAGCTTGCCATAGCCATTAACTTTACAAAACAAAATTACTAGAATAAATTGGTTCTGGTTTGGGATTTTTTATGCTTAATAATTTGACAGAAGATCTTTATTGCTCCGAGAAAAGAGGCTCTGTGTCATGCAATAGTCAGAAAAAAAGAAAAAGGCAAGTCCAGTTTTTAGTATATTCACCTTTGTTCACCTGCTTTCTTAATTTAAATAAACAAAGATTCTGAGGTGTAGCAATCAAAACTGTGCAGCTCTTTGAAAGTAAATGTCTAAGGAAAAGGTCTGTCACTAGCGAAGAATTTTAAAAATTAGTTCTTCACCTGTAAAGAGCTGATCTTTTGGTCTCTCCTTGAGTCTTTTTACATTCTGTGAGTATTTTAATTTTTAAAGATACTACTAATATAGGTCTACACATTTATAGAATGGTTTGGTTCACTTTACATTCCATTCTGCTCAAACACTATCTCAGAATGATCCAACCAGGGAGGACATGCTAGGCAAGAAGTAGCTTTAGTACATCTCAGATGCCTCACACACTTTTTTCAGGACAGGCTGGGAGACATCCTCACAAAACTTCAGCTTATATCAATACTATCTGCAGCTTTCTTGTGTTTAGAGTATCATCTGAGAATCTTGACAATATTTAGACGACTTATTCCCACTAAACCAGTAAAAAGGCTCTTCAACACTTAGATCTTTTGACATCCTGATCCAAATATCTGAAACTAGACATCCTCAACATTAAATTAGTGCTGCTCAGTAAGCCTTCATAGAAAATCAGTTGCCTATGGTAAGCTACTTAAAAGCAGAGTAAAATATAAAACCCCATAAATGTTCTATAGTGTCTCAGAATCAGGCATAAAGTTGATGGCAACTCACTTCACCTTATAATTGTGTTTGGATTTAGGGAGGTTCTGGTAGTCTATTGCACACAATTGAGCAATATTCATCCATGTGCAAAAGACAATATAATGAATTGTAACCTGAGTTACAATTTGGTAGTCATCAATAACGTAATGGACTTAGCACTTCAGTGCATTTCATAAATATGCCTTCCAATGTGCATACACCATAAGCAAATGAGTAAAAAGCTGAAGTGAGAAGCTTAGGGCATTTTTATTTACAACATGTATACAATATATGTGTGTGTGTGTGCATGTATATAAGTGTGTGTATACATACATATACACAATGGCAAAGAATAAACAAACAATAAACAAAATCGTATTTTTAATTATTTCAGAAAATCTCTTAGGAAATACATATCCACATCTTCATTTTTCCTGTTTTATCTTCAAGTCCAAATTCATTCCTAAGACACACAGAATAGATGATCTTGCAAAGATAACTTAGTCAATATCTCAGTTTGGGATGAAAAGCAGATTTAGCAAAGGATTAAACTAATTTTACTGCAGGTATTAGTAGCGTGGGTATTCACGCATAAAGCCAGTGATTAAGTTTTCACTAGAGTCACTGAAGATCTGGTGTAGTCAGTAGAGCTATTTAATTCAGTCTAAGTAGGCATCTGCACCTGGTGAGCTGACTAGCGCTCTGTGCTCTGCTAACAGTGCTGGCTGCTCTTTTGTTTGCTGTAGCTGCTATTAGTCACCAAAGTCTTATTGCAGACACTTAAAGTCAGGGAAACCTCGATCTCATCTCAGCAGTCCACTAATATTTGGTGGAGCTTTTTGTCCTCTCAAGACCCACAACATCAGCAGAGCAGAGCTTGTATTCACGGACCCATAGGAGTCAGCATGCTGATGCTATGCAGTTGTGTGCAAGAGATGATGCTGAGAAGTACAAGGCTGCAGTTCAAACTTTGTCCAGAATACAGGCCCATGGTCAACTTCTGCAGCTTTCTATAGGAGGACTTCCGTCTGCTAAACAAGGTATTAGACTAATAGCTGCTGTGGGACTAAAGAATTAAATTTCTCTGCAGCTTAGTGAAAACAGTACAGTGAGCTCAACAGCAGAAAAAATACTCTACCTCAGCATAGCATGTGACTTGATAGTTAACTTGAATTCCTTTTGCAGGAAAGCAACTGAAAGCTGGTCACCCTTTTCTTGAGGAACCTCTTCTGCTGCTCTCTCTGTGAGCTCCTGTTTGGCAGACATGTTCTGAGATTTCTGCTTTTCCTGTCATTTGTGAAATTCATTGGCAAAACCCAGAAGAGTCAGATCAAAGATATATCTATTTGATATTTAAGTCTTCTAGCTGGTTGTCTGCTGTCTCCAATTGATCTAACTTCACTGTGAAGCTGGTCACCACTGATCTCTGCTACAGGAAACAAAGCAGGAGCAAACATTATGTTCAGGGATTCCTCATGAACAGCATTTTGCCACAGATCGTCACTCATTGAAATTACTCTTGAATATCCGTGCTGCTCCTGACTCTGATGGTATCCCATGGAGCGAAATGCTACAGGTCCTTTTTTTGAAATTTTCACTTACATTTTCAGAGAAACCCAGCAGGAACTGAACTGGGGTTTGTTGGTGCGGTATTCTGTTCCGTCATGAAACTAATGAAAGACTATCTAGCTAGCTGAGAAAAACTATTAATTATAAAATAGTTTCTGGAGAAAATAAAGGAGCCCCCCTAAACAGGATTACTTATCTGAGAAACATCAAGAATTTGTGGATTCTGATTTTCTTTAATAATGTTTCAGAAGCAACAATTTTATAATAAGGGCCTTCCTTTCTCCTCTCCATGGTAACAGACTATTTCCCCTAAGGTTCAGTAGAGATTGACGCTAATGGAAAGACAGAAGATTGTCTTCTATAAAACATTTCAATATACTGTGGAAGGCAAGTAATAGGAAAAAGGGTACTGGTGATAACTGGTTTTATTTGATGTTGACTACAGCACAGAGTGCAGGATGTGTGAACATTCCATGCCGTTTTTCAGTTGCAGCTGTGTAAGAGACTGGTGTGGCTCATGTCACTGGCGGCACTAGGAGCTGCTGCAGTGGTACCAGTCCGCTGCCTTCCCTTGCCAGCCCTCTTCCACCGCAGCAGTAGGCAGGGGCATGGTGGCATCAGTGGGTGGAGAAACCATAGACTTGGGTTTTTTGCTCTCAGAGCAGGATTTTCTCAAGGTTGGATGCTGTAAAAACAAAGCAAAACAAAAAAGTACTGGAGGTTGTAAAAAGGAATAAGAACAAAAAGAAATAATAACAAGGACCTTTCTCAGAAGGCTCACATGATGAGAACACAGCATGGGACTGTCTATTTTTGCCAAGAAATTTTTCAGTTATTTTCTTTGACAACATTAAAAAAAGTAGTTTATACTATGGATTAATAAAGACTTCTTGGAAATTCCTGAGAACTGGTATAAGACGACATATTCTAGCATGAGAATGTCTTACTTGATTACCTGCAACAAAAGTAGATAGTGGGAAAAGGAGAGGGAATGCGACACTAGTTGTGAATCACCAGAACTTCTTTTGTAGAAATGCATGCAAGGATGCAAGTCAACTACATCACAAAAGAAAGTACTTGGGAGATTAATCAAAACAATCAGAATCACAGTTTGGTTCTGATTACAGAAACGTGCGTTTAGCTAGAAAGAATTTGTGTTCCACTCTCCCCCCTTTCTTCTAGGAATAGAAGAAAAATGTTGGTCTTTCCATCAGACAGTGTTCTGGAACATATTGTTTTTCATATTCATTAAAATTGAGTGGTTACTTTCAGTTTAGACCTTTGGAATTTATATCCATATGAGTTAAGTTTCATCTAATGTTTCTTTCTGTAGCTCAGATGTCTAGAATTGCCCATGCAAAACATAATCTTATTTAAGGGAGATAATAATAGTGTTCAGGCATACATACCCACACATGTCAGATTGCAATGAACAAGACCCATGCAAAGTTCTAGGTCAAAGTTTTTAATTGTGATTCCTGTGAAAATAGCGTCATACAAGAGAGATTGTTTTCTTTAATAGATGTAGTCATCTTTTCCTCTTTTCTCCCACTGTGAATGGAGTAAGTGGAAGATTTCTTTCACACATGCTCATTTAGTGTGGAAAGAGAGAAGAAAGATGTATGACTCTATGTACAAAGCACTGGAAAGAGACTGGTAATAATTCACAACTCCTGCTTTTCCCTTGCCTTCCAAAGTAATGTGGTCCAGCAGCTGGCTTGGGGACTGGTCCAGCCCATGAACTGTTTCTGTTTGGCTTGCTGCCATCTCCCAGTGGAGGCAGAGACAGGATACAGGAGGCATAAATGCTTTCTTCACAACCAGAATTATCCATTTAGGCCTGCCGTTTGCTAGACTCAGAAAACATGAGAGCTCAGTTTCCACCAAATGAGCAGCAGAGATACCCAAAGAGATGACCTCTCCTCACACATGGCCCTTCCAGAATGTGACATCAACACCAACACTGCAATTGCATCTGCATTAGTGATCTAGTTCAGGAGTGTACTTTTGAAGCAAATCTCCTGTTCATACTTCTTGTTGTTTAACTTGCACTGGGGAGAGGTTTTGGAGGATTTGAACTGGGTTCCTTTGGATTAAACTAAACCAGGAGATGTGCTACTGGAACACACCTAGCATGTCCCAAATGCTAATGCACATTTTGATCTACAGAATTAGACTAGAACTAGAGTGAGTTAAAAACCCTTAAAATGCATTTAGAGTTGACACAAGATACTCAGCATCAGCTGTTTCATCCTAAATATCTTCTCTTGCCCCAGACTACTTGTTAGTACAGACATAGCCTATTCTGGCTTCTGGGAGAACAATCCCAAAACTGCTGTTCATGTGCCAAGTCTGGACCACTTTAGAATGCTGAATTAGAGCTAGCTGTGTTGCTAAGGCCTTTCTTTGTATTGACCAAGATTTATGGCCTCTGGTGCCTTCTGGCACAACAGGGGCATCACCCAGCAGCAAGTATCAGGCAGGAAATTCCAGCCACATGTTCACACTCTTTACTCTTTTTGTCATGGAATTTAATAGAGCACCTAAATTCCTCTGTGAAGGAAACGAAGGAAATGTAGTGAGCAGCAATAAGGCAGAGATGTGTTGCATTAGATTGTTCCAAAACCAGCACAGCACTCTGGTACTTCCTAAACGCCGTGTCATCAGAATGAGTCTTCTGCCACCAGGAGGAAAACCAAATTTGTCTCCTCTCCTGTGCTGAACAGACTTCTGATACTTTTCATTGTGGAAAAAGAAAGCAAAGTGACAGAAGACCTGAGCAGGCAGGTGATTCAGGTGCTTTGACTCACTCATGTTTCCCTTCAGTTCGTACTAATTTAGGGTCCTAATTTCATGTGTTCTGATTAATGTCTCAGTGGCTTGGAATGCATAATGTAAATATTCTCCCATGCATCAGTTTTTGGCAAATATCAGTAACACATGCTTATGTGATCCATGCAAAGTAACACTTCCTCAGAAACTCCTCCTCCTTCAGAGTAAAGAATATTCACCAGAAATTAAACCATCAGTCATGCTTCTAGCAAACATTAATGTTTCTAAGGCCATAGTGAGAATTATTACAGAGAATTCTCAACAATCTGTAGGAGGAGTTTGTTGTTTAACAAAGCTCAACAAAGGTACTGGGAACAATTTTTTAAACTGCAGCTTCCTCTCAAGAGGCAGATGTGTGTCTGGGTTTCACTAGCAGGTTTAGCTATAGAGTGCCTCTTTCAAAACAGATGCCCTGATTCTAGTGCAATTTGAAAAGCAATTTCCTCTAGAAAATGTGATATACAGAATGCATCGCAATCTTTTATTTGCGGAACAATTCAAAAAGAGAAAATCTCTGAATGCTATTTGCTTTATGTTGTTCTTGGCAAATTCAGACAAAAAAGTATATACTTGATCCAAATTCTTACTCTAAAAATAACTCATAATTATGTGTCATTTGCCTCCTGCCTACACCTCTTAGTAGGTTCTAAAATGTCAAAATACTAAGCTAACGCAGACAGCAGGACAAATCCCATTTATGTTTGACAAGCACGGTTTAAATCATTACTATGGATCTGCCTGCAAGGAAAATTTGACATGGTTTTACAAGCAGAATCTGTCAATCTAATAGCTCATCTTTTTGAGTTTAGTGCTTTTCTAGTCTTGAATATTGGGGCTTTCCCATGAATAAGGTCCCATATCAGAGTAAGTTTATTAGCTGCAAATGTTCCTTTCCTATAAAAACAACACAGACAATGAACCTATTGATATCCCTGAACTTTCTATGATAACACAGTACTTATATATGTATGACTCCTATCATATCACAGTAGTAAATCTTTTTGATAAAAAATTGTACATAATAGAAGCAAAACTGGAAGGGGGTGTGGGTGGAGAAAGCCAAATACTTGCAAGCATCAAGTTATCTCACCTTTGTCCTATATCTCATCAGATCTAAAGAGCTTCATTGTATAGCCTTGCGAGTCAGCTATTCATTTATTTTTCTGACTTGCAGCGGGTCAGTCAGTTTTATAGTGATAATACTGATTTACAACAGCAGGAGGAATCTGGTCCTCTACATATTTCAGGGGGGAAAAAATCCATTTGTGGTGAGGAAACACAATGTATTTTTCTTAAACGTGGACACATACAAACAGGAAAATGTTCCAGAGGCAACTGTCTGAAATAACCAACATACAGTGATAAAAAAATAACCAACCAACCAACCAACCTACAGCAACCCAGATCTCCTTCAACAATTGGAGTAGAGTCTGAAATGTAAATTAGCCTTTTCAAAAGAACTGAAGAGCGTTATTCACCAGTTTAAGAATAATCTGCTTGACTAAAGAACAATTTATTTATCTTCAAACCTTCTTCTGTATTTCATTTTATTACTTTTTATAATATGAAGGATATAAAATACATGTCTAAACAGAAGCATCATAATGTGTCACTTAGAAATTGAGAGGACCATCTGGGTAAGACCGAAGAGTGCTGGCTTCCAGATCAGATGTAAGCAAGCAGTGAAATCTGGTCATATAATATCTAATGTGTTCTTTTGCCTTCTGTAGTTGGAAAATGTTAATATTGAAATCTCAGAAATAATTTCTCAGACGAAGACATGTCATGCAGGGTATTTGCGTTCACTGATACAATGATATCACTGCTGGATGGATAAGTCTTGGCAGACATTATTTACTTTGGGCTTCACGATAAAATGAAGTATTCAAAACTTCTGGTATACCACATCCGCTTATCTGGTTTCTTCTAGTTCATGGTATTTTCTTCAAGCACAAGAAGCTTGGTATGCCTCTCAAAATAATCAGAAATCTATGTTAAAAAGGACCACATTTTAGAGTTCTACAGAAAGAAAATGGGGAAAAACCATAACATACCATAAGATCTGTTTTATTTCAGTGGCTTTTCAAAATACTTACTCATCAATGACAACAAATATATCAACCAGACCAGTTTTCAGACCAGTTTCCTTTGATGCAGAATACTATGGCTCCATAGCTCTTTCTGTAGCAAAGAAATCAAGAAGCAGGCCAAGACAGACCAACTGCTACAGACACAGATCCAGCTACAAGCATGACACATCCTGATAGTGTTGGGGTGAGATGTGGAAATGCAACCACCTGTTTTGCATGCTGCTTCCTGTGCAAAAGCAATTAAAGTGCTCAGGCAGAAACCACAGTGTTCCCTGAGTTAGCTGGTGATCTACCTGTTCAGCAGACAATGCATGCATAGACAGTCTTTTGTTTTTAATTCTTGTGTAAAGCTTATTTGCAGTTTGCTGATTTTCCCCCAAAGCTGTTTCTGCACAAAGTGAACATGATGCTCATGCTGTCACTCCTTTTTCTTCCAGTGTGAGTCAGCTGAGCAGAATACATGGGGCTTATCCACAGTCGTATCTCCATTAACATAATCTCAGTCAAATGAGTGGCCCTAATTCTTTCACCAGCATTAGTAGCACACATTCCCTACAGATATAACTGCTGTGCTGATCATCAAAATGTTATCTGTCTGCGAAAGAACTATCTGGTTAAAAAGCAAAGAGATCGCTTTTACATGACCTCCATGAGTGATAGCATATCTGCCTGGAGAATGGTTCGATACCAAAAAGTATCCTGGCAAATTCTAGATCTTTGGTAAAGATCAATGTCCAAGAACCTCCACCTGGACCAAGATTTTTGCTGGTGAAATATGGGTGAGTGCTGAGAAAAGTTGGGAAATAGAGATCCAGAGCTGAGAGTTTTAAGTGAAAAGGGAAAAGCAAAGTAGGGTTTGAACTAGTAACAGTTGGTAAGTCAGTCTCAAAAATACAATTTCTGAACATCCAAGTAATACAGAGTAATGATGTCTACAAACTGAACTACAAAGACAGAAGAGGAAGAAAGAAGCCTTGGTGGTTTGGTGGGTAAAGACAATACCTTCTTGATTTCTTAGCCCAAACTCTGTACCCATATAAAATGTTTTTATAAAAGAACAAACTAGGGGTTTTTATTCCTTGTTTTTTCAAGGCTAATGTAGCCAGCTTTCCAGGGTTTCTGGTAAGTCACAGGTTTATAGCTGTTTGACTGAGTAGACTGATTAGATCCAAGGAACCAAAACTGATATTTATGACTTCAAATAACTATGTGATGAAGCACAATCATGAAATTTTACTATCTCAGTGCAAAAGCTCTGACTGAATTTATATAAATGTTCTGCAACTGTCATATGAATAGTAGTTCCGTAGTTAATTGATTATTAAATATGTAACTGCAATTTCAAAACCTAAATTCAATTGCTGAATTGAAATAAAGAGGAAATGTAATTTTGCAGCAAGGAACAAGTTCAATGCAGCTTTGAATGTGGAGTTGTCTTCCATTTATTTATAATTCAGTAAGTGCATATGAACTATTTAAATACCTTCTGATTGCCAGCTTGTATATATAGGCTTTGATTTCAAAGGAAGTCTTGGTTTTCCTATAACAAGAAAGACAGGAAATATAGTCTGAATAGTAAACAAACCTCAGTGGGATCAAAGCATTAACCATTCTCTGTGTCTCTTCAATTGCCACTAACAGTTTGAGCTACTGCAGTCACAGAACAGATCATATAATTGCCTGCTTTAGGAGGCATTTCCTGTTTGTTACCATGTTTACAACACACTTCTGCATGCAAACACCAAAAGATGTGTCTCAGAAAATATGATGTTAGGAGTAATACTGCTTTAATATACTTGTAATAAGTAACTGTCCACAAGTTCCAAAATGCAAAACAATCTCTTAAAAAACATGAAGTACATTCAGTGATTATCTGATAGAGAATAAATAGTTTTCAAGTGCTGGTATTCTGCCTTAAGTGTCTGACTGCATAGGTGCAAAATATAGCCTTATTTCCTACAAAGTAAACCCTGACTTTACAGAAAGTCAGACAAGCTGTTGTCATTCCTGTATCTTGATTGAATCAAAAAGTAAATGCAACTTTACTTGGATAACATGTAACATAGTAGACCATTGTATCAGCTACGTAAAAGAGCGCCAGTTTAGGTTTAATCTGAGTTTTAACATGCTTAGCATACCCAATGCACTTTTTTGTTTAGTTGCAGATCAGTAATGTAGAAGTAGGAACAAAAGAGTTCAGTTTTGTCTTATTTAAAGGCATTCTGTTTTTTTTTACGGGTTATTCACATATACAAGCAGTCTGATGCTTGGACCTAAGGATGCTATGCCTAAACTTGTAGACATTGCTTTTTGAAAGTAATATCGTTGCCGTGATACTTTACACAAAATGTAATTCTTGTTCCAAGAAGTAAAGTTCGTTTATAAATTAAAACAATTATGTGTCTGCTTTCAAAATCTTTATCCTAATATTTCAGTATATATAGGGCTGTTGTCTAGTGAAACCTAGCACTACCATAGAGTAATTATTTACTGCAAAATCTATTCTATGATTAATGGAGAAAAGGTATTTGCCCTTTCCAACTCTAACTGTTCTATGATTCTATGATTCTTGAATTTGACTATTAATTAAACAGCCTAATTAAGTTCTTGTAATATAGTAGAAAAGAATATATGTGAGAAACAAATGGAATACTCTGGTTATGTTACTGTCCTATGTAGTAATGCAGACAGCACTGACAATTTCCAAAAAGACAGTTGCATCTTTTGGAAATGACAGAATTCCTAACTGTTCAAAAATTCATAATCAGATCAGTCTGAGTAGCTCAGTAAAGCTCCAAAAGCAGAAAGGGCCTAGATGTATATTCAGAAATATCAAGCAAACTGATTGATGCATGGCAGGGAAAGACTGTTCTCGCCTCTGGGATATGCTGAAAAGGACACTTCAGCTGAAGAACCTCAGTTGAGGTCGGGTAAAGAAGTAGACTCTGCACAGTTCTGTTTGAAGCTGTTCCTGTAAAGCTGTTTGATATGTATTAGTTTGACAATTAATATTGTCAATATTGTAGGTGTATCAATTATTTGTTATTTAATACCTACGTTTGTGTGGGCAGTAATATTGCTAGTATGTGCTCACAGACTGAGCAATAATTTCAAAATACTGTCAAGTTTTGTGGAAATGTCTGGTTTGATTAGGTGTTACTTCCTTCAAATATCTTTATAATTCAAACATCAATAATTACTTTTTAATGCTGTTTCTTTCCACAACCATGCTCAATGTCATACTTCTGTTAAATGATCTTTTGATGCTGCTTCCTGTTAGACAATGCATATCCCTTCAACAACTTTAATTATACAAAATGGCCAGTGTTCTGAGGGCCTCAGGCTCTCTCAAAGATGTGGATTTCTTTGCTTAGACTAATCTATTGACTGTTCCTTTGTGCTACCTGCTTCTGCCAGTCTTGTGATGCCTGATGGTTGTTTTTTTCTTGTGTTTACCCTGCAGGGCTCTATGAAAACTATCCAACCAATGCAGAACCAGAATGCTGTGATGTCAGATGGGGACTATTATCAGATCATCAATCCAAAGGGACTATAAAAACAAGTGGCTCAACAATGTGTCACAGGACATCACTCACAGTTTCATCAGCATCAAGACTGTGTAACAGCAGACTTAAACTGTGTGTTCTTGTATTAATGCTCTTACATACAGTACTTACAGTCTCAGCAGCACAGAACTCAACAGGACTGGGCTTTGGAGGCATAACAACTTTGGAAGATAATTCAGCCAATGAGGAATAAAAGAAAGGATTCATCTTATGTGATAGAAACACAACAGGCCCAAATGGCTTCAGTCAAAAATAGCAAGGACTTTGTGCTTTACCCTCAGATCTCTTCTTGGTTGACCTTTTGGGTAAAATGAAAAAAATGGGTCACTACCCAAACAACAAGGACACATGAACACAGCTTTTTATTGACTAAAAGGCTGTATGGTGACTTAAATTTCTCACACCATTTTATACACTGTGTTTTAATGTTTGGAGTTTCCTTTTCTGTTTGTTTTTTGCACTTGTTAATACAGGATTTTATTTTTTGGGATGGTTTCTCAAAGCTAAATTAAGTCTTTTCTCTGTCAATATATTTCTAGTCATTGTGTGTGTTCATCTGATAGTTGCCTTTTATGTCCTGTCAGTTTCTATTAGAGGAATGACTGCTATGATTCCATGACATAGCAAAAAAAAAAAAAAAAAAAAAAAAAAATTAAAAAACTTACAAAACAAAAAAAAAACCACAAAAGAACAACAAAACAAAATTTAACAAAAAATAAAAAAGAAGAAAAAGAAGAAAAAAAACAACTACAAAAAAACCCCAAAACAACCTAACTGTCCTCTTACCCATGGGAACCATTCATCTCCTTTCCCCTTCCCATCTCCCATCACAGACAACATACATTTGCTTCTGTCTGTGTAATCACAATGAATGGGTACACAATTCCAGTGTGCCTCTGCCACTGTTGCACAAACCAGTTGACTGAGCAAACCCAAAAGGAGCATGAAGGGGGTTCCTTTTAGCTGAAAAAACAAGTGCTCTCCTTACAAGGTGGGATCGGACAGTTAAAAAATGTAAAGAAATATATAACAAACTGTTGCTCCAATACCCGTTTTCAAGAAGTCCAGTCCTTTCTCACTGGTCAGTTGAACAGGAGCAGCCTTTTTTTGATATGCTATGTAAAACCAGTTATGCTCAGCAAGTTGAGTAGTTGGGAAGCCTTCATATTGGAGGTGAAGGATTGGCATTCATTGTGAATTACGTTTTGAGTTCTCCTGCTGTCATATAACCAGCAGCTTTCATGAGGAATGGGAGCAAAGAGCTTCCAAAATCCAAGTTTTTTTGTCTCAAAAAAATTACACTAGAAGCCTTTGAGCATCTACAATACAAAGTATCTTTTTGGTTTTGAGTCCATTGTTTTTCTAGTATCTACGTGTTGTGGAAAGTTAATTTAGTTATTAAGGGTGCACAAGAATGTGTTAGCACAGATAAATAAACTATTTTTTTTTTTTAAATATATAGACAACCGTTTTCATAAATGTGCAATAAAACCAGTAATTATATTCTAGGATATGAGTAGTCAAGAGAAAAGATTGTGATATGATTGCTGATTTTTCATTGTTTGGGGTGATTTTTAATTTGTTTACTTTCAGTTTTGTGGGAACATTTCACCTGCTGAGTGTATGAGAATTTGCTTTTTAAAAAGGCTTTTTAGAGTTTACAGTAGAATCAATGGAAGGAAAAGTTAATAAGGGCTGTTTTTAAAAACTTTACATTCCTTCCTATTCTCTAACTACACTTGGGAAGTGCACTTTAGGGATGTTTGCTGTGTAGCTGGGAGATGAAGGAAAACTATAGAAAATGTTCTCTTAGGAAATAAAATATAGTCACCTACTTTCTAGATATGAAATACCCCTTGATAAATATTAATGTTGTAAGAACATTTAATCACTGGTGCATAATGCTTTTTTGTACACACTTTATGGTCTGTTAAATTCTGAAGAAAAAAAAAAAAAGATAACCATGCTGCTTAAGCGGTTCAAGATGCACATGTTAAGCTGCAAAAGCTCAAATATTTTGCAAAAGTATTTGTTTTGATAGTGTTTTACTACAACCTGGACTGAGGAGCCTAAAATGATCTGTGCATACATGGCAACAAAAAGCACCAGCTAATGCAAAATTCTTCAGCATTGGTTTGTTTCTATAATTCCTCCCTTCCCTTCCTTGCACATGCTATATTTTGCTCAATAAAACATGGTGCTTTTTAGTTATTTTAGTTTCTGTTAGAGGCACATGTATTAATTATATTGAACTGATGCAAAATTGGGGAAAAATGTAGAAATGCAAATGAAAAAGCCTTAACTAATGGTAGAATGTAGACTTTTGAAAGGACAGAAATGTAATTAAAGAGTGATGGAGCAATAACTGGGCAGTGCTCTGGTACTGTACAACAGCTGATGAGTCACACTACTGGGAAAGCTCTTACTAGGTGAGCTCTTGTTCAACTGACCTCTTAATTCTAGTAAGTGTACATGGTCAGTAAACAGTTTGTTATAACCTTTATCTACCTCTGCTGTGCAAAGGCCATCCAACATCCATTTTTGTGATGTTTCTCATTTTTTTGTTCACACCGTTACTCACTGTCATCTATTTTTATGCTGTACCAATAGAGTAGCAAGTCTGGTTCATCCCGATTGAATTGGCACAGGAAGAAGAGTTACTATTTCTGTTCTGCCTCATGGTGAATTATAGAGAGCAATCTTTAAGACATTTTCTTCTCTTCTGCTCTTTTTCATCCTTCATCCCTTATTTTTCTATTAAAATGTTTTCAAGTCGTGTCAGTGAAAAATATGACTCCTCCGCTGCTAGGCTACACTCAGTCGCACATCATACAATATGAGAGACATAAGGAAAAACAGTGACAATATCATCACATGAAAAGTAGCCAAATTAAACTGAGGCAAAATGAAGCAGAAAACAATTACAGACTTTTAATTATTACACAAGTACAAGATGTAATAAACTCCTCTCCCTCTCCCCACCTGGAGTTAGCGCCTGCAGTTCAATGGTCTGTGAATTTTCTGTCATCTTTTTGAGGTCTATTTCTTTAATTTTTTGAAACAAAGAGTCATGTTGCAGAGGTGACTACTGCTGGGGAATCTGTTGCCATTTTCACTCCAGCAGTGTGGTATGCAGCTTCCCTTGGTGGCAACTGGGACATCAGGAGTAGACAAGGACTATTCTGTGAAGTTAAGCAACATGTAATCATGTATGATGCAAAATTCCATTCCATCCATTCCTCATTCGTAATAGTTTTCCAGGCACAAACCTAAGCATGCTTGATATTGTGCACATATTACTTTTTTTTCCAAAATAAATTTGCATCTTGCCACTTGCAACTGCCATCTTGTTCCATTTCTCCTTGTACTGTATGCCTAATACATACATGATAAAGCGCTGTCTTAACAAAAGATTAATACAAAAATATTTCTGCCAATGACTGATGAGAAGAAAGAGGAAAAATAGAATATTTATTTTATGATCATATGGAAGAGAGAAATTTCCCATGTCTTTAATGTCTTATTTTCTGCAATAGGGAAAATACAGATTTTGTGCAATATGTTAATACTGCTAAGCCAAATGTCACATAACATAATCAGAGCTATATGTTATACCTTACTGCATTTGCATTCAGTAATACATTATATTTAAGCTTTTCTTTCATTAAAGAGACAGTATCTTTTTTTTGGAAAATATAGCAGGTGTAGGCTGTCCTTCTGCATGTCATAATTTAAAGACAAAACCCAACAAAACTTTAGAATGAAGTTTTAGTTCTATAAATGGTGAAACCAAGCCATCAGCTGCCAAAGAATCTGTGGAATGATAGATACAAACCAAACATAGACTGTCAAGAAATTCTTTCTCAAGGTTTAAATAAAATGTTATTCTAAGTGATTAGAGAGGAAAGACTGAGAGCTGTATTTCAAAGAGCAGAGATGCCAGGTTTCATTTGGTACACAATGTGGCACTTTGCTTATATAGTTACATTCTTCTATTAAAAAGTGAGGGACAAGGACATTGTCTTCTGCTCTCTCTGTATTTGTTATGATAATGGATGCCCTTTTTGTAAGCATTGCCTGTCTGCACAGAAGATACCTGCTTATCGTGAGAGCTGACGACAGCTTATGTATATGCACACAAATTTACACAGTGAAACCTGTCAAGTGACTATCCAAAGCACAAGCAAAACTCACTTGTGGGGTAGAGGTAGCTTTAAGGAAAGAAACAAATTTGTCTTAAGAAATTTCAGGATTTTTCCTTATTGCAGCTTTCACTGTATCGTCGGTGCCATCACCCTGTGATGAGCCCTGCACAGGTGAGCCCTGCACAGGCAGGCTTCGAGCTGGGCTCAGGTGCATGCTGACTTCAGTGGGCCTTGATACAGGTACAGGCACTCACTCACAACAAATTCACTGTAGCACATAGGTCTCAATTTGTTGTCCCATAGTCTTTACTCAGGAATTGTTCCTGGGCATAGTGCATCAACAGAGGATCACTGGGTTCAGCCCTAGCCAACTGAGTCTTAACAAGAGACTGGTGATGGCATATTAATGGTGAACAGTTCTGTTTATTGTTATTGTCTACTATTATATTAGTTTGGTGAAGGAGTTGTTTCAAACTTTAGCTAAGAACACAGTGGACAAATTAACAGAAACCTTGTCATTGCAAAGACGAAATTCAGTAGCCTTTCTGAGGCAAAAAGAGGCTCTGCTGTCTGTCAGCAGCTGGCAGGAAAAAACATTATTTTAGAAAAGCCTGGGAAAATAATATGTTCAGTTCTGAATATGATAGTCCTCCTTAAAACTAGATTTTTGGATGACAACTAGGACTGAAGCTCATACCATCTCATTTAAGGGACTTAATTTGCCAACATGTTCTGCAACAACTCTGAGTGATTCAGTTTACTGAATACCTCTAAGTTTTCCAGTATTTTCCAGCATTTTTAAATGTTAACAAGCTTGATCTGTCCCTGGAGGGAGAATAAGAGAGAGGGAACTACTGTGAGTGATGAAACTAAAAAAAAAATTAGATCTGAACCAAAATCTATCTAAGAAACAAGCTATACTTCTTCAAAATATATCAGAGATGCAAAAAAAAAAAAAAAAAAAAAAGTAGATGTAGATATAAATAGTTCTTTTTTAAATGAGTGACACATATATATGCTGTCCACAATTATTTCTCTACAGCATACTGTAGAGTAAAAACACCAAAGGACGAGACCTATAAAATAAATAGGGCAAAATTATTGTATTTATATTTCTTACTATGGAATGTGGGTTTCCAGGTAGAATTTCAGCACCAGAAATATATTTTGTAATATGCAAAGTGAAAAATTTGGGAGAAAGGAGTAATTTGGTTGTTTGTTCTACCATCTAGTCTTCTATAAGCTTAGTTATGATCCTTCTGAATTTTTCATTCAAATCCTTGATTTCCACAGTAAGTTCCCAGCACAGATCCCATTCTGGCAGCTCCAGCGGCAGTAGTATGGGAGGTCTCAGCCGTGGGTCCTAAAGGCCTCTGTTCAAAGTGCAGACTAAGCTTCAGCACTTCAGTCCGATCTCTAGACTCTCATTCTCCTAATGCTACATTTGCCTCCTGGATATGCAAAGTGACTCAGTTTCCTCTTGAGAAGGGACTGTGCTTGCCCTGCTTACACCTTCAGCCTCAGTCAGGCCCCATTGCAAAGGTCAGAACAACCACTGGTGTGCTTTAAATGCAGTAGATGGGCTGAACTCTCTAAACTAAGGTAGGATTAAAATGGTAGGCATGCTTTCTAAACAGCCCTCTGAGTAAGGCTGAAGATTTTACCAGCTGTGTATATCTTTGTTTCTCACACGAAGGACTATCTCAGCAGAAGGGACAAGAGGTTTGACGACAAATCGCTGTCAAACTCTCTCTGCGACAGTTCAGACATTACCCTTCCAGCCACCCCCCTGTATGATATTGCCAGAATGCATTGTCTCAGAGTATGATAAGCAGAAAAGAGGATGCGATGTCCACTGCAGTGCAAAATGAGCGGCATCTGAGGGAAGACTGGACTGCCAACAAGGACATCCGTAAAGCAGGCACACATACCTTTCCATCAAGTCTCTAGCAGTAGGAGGATTAAAGAAGGGAGGCAGCATCTGTCAGAGGGATAAAGCAGGCAGCAGAGGGAAATAATGTCTTCATACACCACTGCAAGATTTATTTGAATGTATCTTTAGCCATGACAACACTGAACATTGCAGCACCAAACCCTGATGTGTCTTATAAATGGCAAATGTAGATCTCTCAATTAAGCTGGATGAAGTGTAATACACACTAGCAGTTGTAAAGAAAGAGAACCTAATGAGGCAGATGCTACATAACTGCACTGAACAGGACAGTCTTACTTTAGCTCTGCCCTCTCAGAATTGTTCTCTGGGCATCTTTGAGCATAGAATCCACTTATGTCCACCTGGGATTCATATTTTTGGAGGTTTTGCTAGGTTTAGACTCCTACATCACCTTTCTTTCATGAAATATGGATGGAGGATGAAGTGATAACCCCATACCAGCTAGAATGCAGTGACTAGGTTTCCTGTGAATCCACATCTGTCCTCTCCCTGATCAGCAGGCTACTCTTTACTGAATGAGAAAGAAAAAGATGTATCTTTATTTCTTTTCTGGTATTGCTCCAGTGGACACAAGTGAATGAACTATTAATTGGCCTAGTAAGAATATGCAAGGTCTGGTTACTGCACACATGTGGGAGAGAGATGCTCTTTTCCTCCTCTGAGGAATGCTGACAGATTACATATTAAGCAGTCAATAATTTGGTAGCATTAGCTAATTTTGATGGCATTTATTATAATTTGCACAGGGAATACAGGATTTCAACCAAATGAGCTCAGTTCTAATTATTGCATTTGATGGGGAAGAGCACCTAGCACTTTACAGGACCAAGTTCCTATGGGGTAGTGGTACTTAACTATTTATCAGCTACTAATCAGCTTTCTAGGAAAACTCTGAAAAGAAAGCAGAGCAGCAACTTGAATTGGAAGATATCAGACCTGTGACTAATGGGAAAAAACAGTTACTAGTTTTCGGGTTTTGAAGACCACTAAAAACAAATGACAGAGAAAAATTTTCTTTCTCCCATTCCTTCCTTTCCTCCAGCTTTCCACCTTTCCCTTTCTCTGAGTGAGTCACCAGTCTGACCCAGGACATATTTTTGCCTTATTAACCCTCATAAAAATTAAATACATTTGATAACATGCAAAGCTCTCCTACTTTATATTTGCTACAAGTGCAGGAAACACACGCCAAAAAAAAAAAAAAAAAGGAAACAAAAAAACAGGATTTATTTTTTCATTCACGGAGGGATATTCCCCTATCAGTTTACTATCCATCACTAGTCTACAGGTCCACTGAATTCAATGGGACTCATGCTTTTCATTTAGGTGGAACTAGGATTAATGCCATGGATCAACACCTGCCAGTTGCAGTGCAAGTCCTTCCAGTGACTTCAGGGAGGATTTGAAAAACCCAAGGTCACTTTCAGCACATATAAACTCACAAGGATAAGATAAATAAGCATGTGAACAGCTGAATGAAATGTTCCAAAAGTTTGTCCAAGTGGTAGGTCAAATAATTAGCTGCAGCTCTATGCAAAAGTCATGTTGAGCCCAAGCTTTCAGCTTTGATTTGATAGACCTTTGTTTTCCTGAAACCTAACAAGCTTCATTCAGGGTTTGAATATGCAAAAATTTACACAGGATTATAAATACAAGAAAACATATTTAAAACAATTGACAAAATTTTCACTCCTACAAGTGAAAATTGAGTTAAGAATTCTATTAATTGCATTTTTTATTATTAACCCCTAATGACAACTTATGTAGTTCTTCAGAAGCTGCTTGGTTTCTTTTGTTTGTTGTCCTTTCTTTTATTCAAAACCAGATTTTTGGCCTCTTAGAAATTCGGATTGAACTATGCAGCTACAAATTATGTGCTTATGTTAACAAATTTGCAATTAAAATTATATTAGTCTTCTGTTATTCCCAAATTGTATGAACAGAAAGCTCATGTTAGAAACAAATTTAATTAACTGTGTTTAATCTTATTTCCTTTTTCTTTTCCTTCTTTCTTCAGAGTTAAGGACTGGATTTTATTTGAAATGGGCTAAACTGGCATCAGTGTTTTTTAACTATATGGAATGTCCTATGATTCTTAGCATTGAAAAGAGGGCTATATGGTCCTGTAGAAATCAAAACAAAACAAAACAAAAAACCAAACAAAAAACCTGTAAATTGTAATAATATATTAAATATTGTATTATTATAGCTACTTTAGTTAAGCAACTAATACTATCTTTAATTTTTTACAGAGAACTTTGATGAAATAATTTATTACAATGACTCACAGAAAAACTTGTTTTCAAAATGACAGGAGAAACTGTTGAAGATTGTGAAAAACATACTAAAAATAATGCTCTACTAAGAATAAATTTAAAGATGCAAACAGTGAGTCTGACTTTTTGGTACTAGGGATTTATGAATGAAATAAAACCCAAGGCTTTTTTTTTTTTTTTGAGGGGGGGTGTGTGGTTATTTTTTTAAAAAGATTATATTTAAAAATTTCTCTTAAAATTTAAACTTTTTTTTCCTCAAGAGAAAAACAAGCAAACAAAAAAAATGAAAATAATGTGTTCTGATTTAGACTGCAGCTACCTATTTAAAAAAATGCTTCTGAAAAAATAGAAAGATCAAGGTAATTACTTCATAGTCAACTGGTTTTCCAGACAGTACCATATAACAGCATCGGCACTTTACAGATATTCATCAAAGATTTCTTATGAAGGGAATAAAAATCAGAAGAAAAGAAAAATAATACCTACAAAAAAAAAAAGCATTAAATTTTATACCATGTGTACATCAAATTTCAATGGTGTGGAACCTACAAAAATGCATGTTTATTTATTACCTATGGGATATTCAGTAGTTTATAACAAGAATCTGAATTAATAAGTGATATTAGATATTTGTCTGTCTGGTCATGCAAGCATTTTATTCTCAAAAGGGACTGATAAAAAAACCCGACAGTTCAAAGAGGTAAGTAGATAGACATTTACAATTCAGATTTCAAATATTTTAGGAAATATTTTGGTTGACAGTATATGATGGCAACACATCTGCGGAAATCAGTGCTCAGCTTCCTGATCAGATGAGCCAAAATATGGTGAAGCTGGCATAAGGTACTGTGGCAAAGGTCAGACAAAAATAAAAACTCTTTTGTAACAATCATCTGAGCTGTAAATATGGTGAGGAAATAAGCCAAAAGTCTCACCATTTCCTTACAGTCCTGTAACCTATCTGATATCTCTATTCACCCCTTCACAGCCACCAGCCTTTTTGACCCAACCACTTGCTCACACAGGTAGGTACGTGCAGTGGGTGAATGAAGTTCACCATGACTTCTATTTCAACATAGAGATTTACTACAAACTCCTTTTGCATATCAGAATAGTCTGAAGCCAGATTTTTTCAGCCATGAATAGCTTCAACATAGTGAATGAGCGTAATTTCACTGATTCAGTAGATTAAACCCAGTGGACCAGCAATGCCAGTTTGTCATTAGTCCACTGGCTTCCAAGGAGGACACATAAGGCTCCAGTTTTGTTTCAAACCTATGGTCAAATTCTTGCTGACTACAAGAACATCAAGGTTTCTCTTTATGTCTGCAACATCATCAGGCATAAAGTAAGTGAGAGTTAAGTGTGGTTCCTATTTTAAGAAAACCATTTGGAACCCAGAACAAAATATTTTATATGGCTGGCCATTATTCACATGGGAATGAGAAGAAGGAAATGGAGTATGTGTAAACCAAAGTAAAACTCATCGAGCTTTTGATCTGTATGTAACCTTATTTCAAGAACCCTGCCTTTTTTTTTTTTTCTTTATAACATATTTTCTGTCTTTCAGTTTAAGGTTGAGCTGTTTCAGTTTTCTTAATAAAGCTTCACAAGAATATACTAGTCTATAGACTGAAAGTGATGGACTCTGTTCTTCCAAAGTAAATACATTTACCAGACCAAGCATGCAAAGAGTTTTTCAAGCATGCGTTCATCATTTCTGTTCACTTAGCTTATCTAGTCCTCTGCCATGCCTTCTTGCTTACTATGGCTTCTTGCTTAATGCCCCCTGAGCATTTCATAGAATCATAGAATGGTTTGGGTTGGAAGTGACCTCACTAGGTCATGTTGCTCAAAATCATGTGCAACATGACCTTGAACACTTCCAATAATGAGACATCCACCTTTCATGTCCTGATGAGACTCAATTCTTCCTGCTATTGAAGATCCATAGAACATATATGTTTTTTAAAGAGTTTACATGATCTGTATCCTGTTTTCTCATCTAGGAGGTAGGGTGGGAAAAAATCCTTAGGCAAATACTTTATGACTTAGATTCTCTCCTATGATAGAATTCTTCTCTGGATTCCCTGTAGGCTTTTGAGTAGAAGCTTTCCTCCCTCCCAGTAAACCAATCAGGGACTCTAAAGAAAGCTTAAATTCAGAACATAAAGATTTCAGAAACAGCTAAAACTGGAGGTACAGCTGAATGCAGTACAGAGATACACTGTCAGACAGCAGGAGAAGGAGTACTAGACATAGGCAAAGGCACACTGTCCTGTATGAAACCTGATAATACAATTTGTCTTTCATTGTGTAGCAATAAAAGGCAAGTGGAAGTCTGTGTCTGGCACATTAACAGTG
The DNA here is from genome assembly GCA_009867235.2 of Psittacus erithacus. Lineage (NCBI taxonomy): Eukaryota > Metazoa > Chordata > Aves > Psittaciformes > Psittacidae > Psittacus > Psittacus erithacus. Next base: position 22,765 of record WYDI02032258.1, read on the forward strand.
GCAGACAAAATTTCCCAAACAAAGCAGAAGCTGATTCAAGAATATAGGTTTTGGTTGGGGTTTTTTTTTGTCATTATAAAAATTATTTGCAATTACGAGGGGTTTATTGTTTCAGAGTTGGTTTGTTTCGTTGGTTTTTTTTTTTGGTTCACTATTTTAAAGACATCCTCTGCTGCTACTGAAACTAAATTTCCAGACTACTCTGGAAAAGCTATTGTAGTGATATCGTAAGAATTGAGTGAAGTCAATACCAAGGAATCATAATGAACTTATCTTTGAATGATCCAAATTATACAATATGAGAAATACACCTTTCTTGTCAATATTAAGTTTATTATACATACCATTATATTCATACAGGTAACAATCAGTGTCAAATTCAAATGAAACATGTCTTCCTTCATATTTTATAGTAGAGCACTGTGTATTCCTATTTCATAAAAAAATTATGTAATTATATGTTTTCTTCAAGGTCACTTACGATTGAGATTGCATTATAGAAATCCAAGGCTTCCACACAGATCTGTAAAAATCAGTCTTGCAAAAAACCAGAATGTGTACTAAGAACTCCATCAAAACCCCAAGTGTTTTGAAATGATGCATTGAAGCCATGTCACAATCAGTTTAGCCCCATGTGACTTAAGAAAACTGGAAGTTCATCTCATGTTTTAGGGAAATGTAAAATAAAGGGCATTGTGGCTGCTAATCCCTAACCCAGTTGCACACTTAACTTTCATCGATTTTGACAGAACATAATAGTATCAGTTACTCTGACTTGTCTGCGAAAAACCATGCTGAAACTTTTTGCCCTCCTAATCCCAGTATCTGGTTCTTGTCATCAGTAATACTTTGAATTTCTGTTCCTGTGTGTAGGCAATTTTAGGTTACTTAAGGGGCTGGCATAGTGAGCAAGAAGAATCCTTCTACAGTCAAGTAGTTTCACAGCTGCTCAATGGAGGCTTTACAGATTGCATGATTTTCATGGGTTTGAGGTAGGTTTTTTTCTGTTTATCGTTACTGTGTGAGGTGTTGATACTATATTTTCCAGAAGAACAGAATTTGGTGCAAAATTTACCCATAGGAAAGCGGTTATGAATTGTTTCTTCATGTACAGCCAAAGCTGTAACACAAATCTATCCTGCCTTTGAACTTACACAGTATTTTGTTTAAAGCAAAGATGGAAATGAAACAAATGTTTCATAGGGCCTGAACATTCTCTTTCTTAATAATGCTTAGCATTAGGAGTTTAACACGGAATTTCTCTGTACTGTGTGCAATTCAATTAAAGACCTAGAGCTAAATAACCTCCTCTTTGCTGATCTTCTGGTAGTCAAAATTCCCATTTAATTGTTGATATTCTGTCTCATTTATAATTCATTTCACTCCTTAAGAGATGTCCCTGGAGTGTCAAATTTTAAAACTGAGTAAATAAATTTCTACCCTAAATAAAATGCATGAATAAATCCATTATAAGCATAGTGGATTAAACAAACAAACGAATTTAATGCAAATTGGAGTACCTAGCTGACATCTCCTGCCAGCTCTACAGCAAATCTAGAGCTCTGAGTCAGGTAAACAGGCTTTATAAAATATGGTGGAAAATTAAGTTCTTCATTGAATATAAACATACTAAGAAAACTTTAGGATAGTCAGAGGAAATATAAACCTTCTATAGTCTCCATATCCATAATAATTCCAAATTCTTAAAATAATTTTCTCCCCAGGGTATGGATACCATATGCAACACTGCAGGAAGAACATATGAAGAATATAAAATGCAATTCCTTTGCTTATGGGAGGTATCCCTGCTTTTTTTCTCCAAATGCCCAAGGATTGAACTGAAATGAGGGAGAGTAGATTTAGCAAGCGCTATGATATTACTGAGGAAAAAGTTAATTCCTTTTTCTTTCTCATCTTTCTTCTTGCTTTACTTGCATTACTGCACACTTTCACACTTTTTTCAATAAAGTGGTTTAAAAGTATTCTGTATGCTGGTGATGGTGGTTCAAGCTCTTCCGGTGGCTGAGATCTGAATCCTTCTGGTAAATGCCTCCCTTTTCAGGCTAGAGGGCACTGTTCGCTTGTTCTTTTTGTTCTTTTCCCACCATGTGTGACATGTTTCCAGTTCCAAATTAATGGGGACAGAAAAAGAGAGCCTGGAAACAAGAATGACTTAATCAAGAGGACAGATAAATTTGCTTGCTTCATATCCTTTTCCTTCTCCAAGCCTTAGTATCTTTCTGTAATACATTTCACATCATCCATCACATCCAGTTACTTTATGACTCATTACCTCTTTCCAAAAGGCGATCCTCCAGGGATGTGCCTGCTTAAGGACACCTAGCCCAGAAAAGAGGAAGGCAAAGTCAAATGTTCCAAGCACCATGAGGCACAGGATTTCTGAATCCCAAAATTTTACTTTGCATCAAGGACTTTTATTTATTCAAAGACTCTTTGTTTTTTTGGTTTTTTTTTAATCACAGGGAGAAAAAAATTCTAACCAGTTCTATTTTCAAATGGCATAGTGATCCTAGGATCATGAATTTAATTTTAAAGTACCATTAGCCTGTTATTTGAAATAGTTGAGCATTTGCTGGTGACTTCATAATGCAATTTGCTTTACTTTTTCATTACAGTATGTCGGAACAGTCATTGATACTAAGTTCATCATAAACCAGAAGGGAGATTTTTAACTCATCATTTTAAATCTTGAGAACATATGCTCTTTGCTTGCTCTGATTGTTATTTCCATGCTATTTTCTGATTATCCTAGAATCTAGTTGTTTATGTAGGTCAAACAACAAATGCAGGAAATGAACTTAGCCAGGGGGTTGTTGTTGGTTTTGACTGTTTGTAAACATTGCTACTGTTTATAAGTAAGTGTCATTCCAAACAAATTCCAACTGTTAAGAAAAAACTGTCCATGTATGCTGATAGAAGATAGTTCAGGGAGCCTCTCATGAATGATGTATTGACCAAATCTCAGCTCCTGTGTTTAATGTATCGCTTTCTCTTTTAACATCTAAATAGTCATTTAAAAAATGAAACGTAAGGCAAAGATGAATTAAAATTTTGCATACTTTTCTCTGCATAATTTCAGATGGCTTTTCTACAGGATACCACCTGAATCTCCAGAAATGATTTTTCTACTAAAGCACCTTCAGAACTGCTATTTCTTAATAATCCTGGAGCTTCCAAAATCTAATTATTTTCTTTTCTAGCCACCAGGTGGCAGTCATAAATTTAGCCTGCTCCATCAACTCCTCTGAAGCAGATACTGCAGGCTGAGACTACTCTGTAAGCATAAAGCAGAAAAAGGTATCTCCATGGTGACTATTATACTATGTTGTTTATCATGGGTGAAACTAGATGAAACTATGTTCATGCTTCTAAATTACGTATTTCATCTCATTAAGTCCTGAGCAGTTAACCTTGAAAAAATATGTTCTACTGGAAGACATACTTTGTTTCACAAAGAGCCTGTAGATAGCTTATTACCCATGTGGTATTTGCAGCCTTCTGGACACTTACCATAGTGAACATTTCTGCAAAACATTTATATGGGTTTTCAAATTGCTTCTCCTATCCAAGTGAAATATCTAATTTAATAATAATTCAGCCTAAAGTACTTGTTTTTCTCTGTCTTCTACCAAAGCTTTAAGTGAGTCATTACAGGTCTAAGGTAGGCAAAGAAAGAGGTTCTACACTTTTTCTCCTGTGTAATTTAGATTTTAAAGAACTGAGAGCCCTGTAATAGCAACTCAGTTTTCAACATCATCATAGCACTCTGAAAAGTAAAGATGGAAAGCTCTAGTCCATATATGTGTTTAATTTGAAACATTCTTTTTGAGATTTAGCTAAAACTTAGCAGATCTTTTTTTTTTTTTTTTCAAAAGTGCTTTAAGATCCTAATCCGCACTGACCTTTAGGATTAGAAGTTCTTTGAACCAAAAGAAAAGCTTAGCTCACTTTTATTTAATTTTGTTTTTCTTGCAGGTCTACAACATCTAGATCTTTTCCTATAAATCTTTCAGTCTTAGATCACATACCTTTGAACTCACTTGAAACTGTCTTATGCTTATGCCATGGTTTAAACCCAGCCATAACTCAGGACCATGCATCCTCTCTCTCACTTCTACCCTTTTCTCCCTCCCACTCCTGGAGGGATGGGGAGGAGAATCGAAAGAATGTAACTCCCACGGGTTGAGATAAGAACAGTCCAGTAACTAAGG
>WYDI02032259.1:0-97043 GCA_009867235.2 Psittacus erithacus
CCACGGGCAGGGACACCTTCCACTAGAGCAGCTTGCTCCAAGCCCCTCTGTCCAACCTGGCCTTGAACACTGCCAGGAATGGGGCAGCCACAGCTTCTCCAGGCAGTTACAAAGACATGCCAGAGCAGGGGATGTGGTGGGGCAGTGCACTGTGCTCACTTGGAAACCTGCCCCAGCGCTGGGAGGTTGCTGAAATCCCGTGAAATCCACTCGGTTTTAACACCTAGCAGTGATTATGTAGCTCAGTAAATGGGTCCGGCTCTGGCTGTGCGCGGCGCAGATCGCAGGTGTCTATAGCCTGGTTTCCCACTCGAGGCACGTCAGACAAACCGGTGTTTGTTGGCAGGCGGCACAGGAGCATTCCCTAAGCCTGGAGTAACTTACAACGAGGGCAGAAATGCATTTGCATGATGTGGAGCCCAGGTGCAGGGCTGCAGAGCTCGCTGGTCGCAGACCGCAGAGCCCAGGCTGGAGCCAGGAGCACGCTCAGGGATGCTTGGGCTGAGGTGGGGGAAGGCTCACAATGCGTGCTGTGATGGAAATGAAGGCTGAACCTTTGCTTGGGAGCCACGGCTCCATAATTGCCACACTGTGTGATGTTGCCATGGCTGCCTGGGCTGTCCCTGCGTGGTTTCCTGGTGTGTGAGAGCGGGGCCGAGGCTGCCGTACGTGTTTGGGGAGCTCAGGCATGCGCTGGCAAGCCGCGGTGACGGGAGGATCCCCGGCTGGGAGATGAGAGGCTTCGAGCTCAGCCTCTTCCCTCCAGCAGGTCAGAGGAAGAGCTGGGATTCAGCACGACTTTAAAACCCCTTTTACTTCTTGCTCTCTACCATGAAGTCCTTCATTCTCCCTCGAAGCTGTGGTTGTGCTGGGAGCGAGGTGGCAACATGAAATGGAGGATCCTGGGGGGCACAAAGGGAGGGCTGGGGGGGGCAAGGGGGGACTTGCCAGGCCTGGTTGGGCTCTGGCGTGTTTTGATGTGAGAGCCTTTGGCTGCGTTGCCATCTGCATAGCCTGTGAATAGTTTTCTCTGGCACAGACCTTGTTCCTCAGTGTTGCATCATCTCTGGGAGAAAAGCCAGGTCCGGAGCCCCAGCACAAAGGCTTTCTGAAGCCGATGAAGCTCGTTCTGTGTGCGGAGCGGCTCTCTCCTTCCTGTCGTCCTTTGCACGGGATTCCTGAAGCGGCCTCCGTCCGAGAGCCCCTTCAACAGCTGCTTTATCTCCACTGCTTCCTGCACACCTGGCTGATGCAACGTCTGCCGTGGAGCGGCTGCTGGAGTCTCCTCTGGAGCTGGGTTGTTTCCCCTGGCTGGGAGTGGCTGTGCAGGAGCCTTCGTCACGTGGGGGCCTTAAATAGCTGGATAAAGGACGCAGAGCGAGACCTGCGAGGCAGAGGGTATTTGGTGGGATTATGGAGCAATCTTTTTTCCAGTGCAAGGGCTGGACGTCGCAGTCCTGCTCTGGCAGCTTGTTTGTGGCCAGCCTTCCCCTGGCTGCAGCCTCTGCTCCCTGCCAGTAAATTCTGCTGATTCCCCTGCTATATACAGCGACTTCCCGTGACTCTGGACTGCCGGGATTCTCATGGGAGCTGTAATGCTCTGGGTTTGGATTTGGTCCTAGTTATTGCCCTTTATTACTCTGTTTCCCTCTGACCTTGCGTGTGGTACAGGCTTTTCTCTGAAATACCTTCAAAACACAATTTCAAGGTCTAAAGTTGTTTTGGGGGGGGTTGTCTGACAATCCCTTTAATTCGGAGCTTGTCTGCTTAGAGAAGGTTCATAGTTATGCAGGTACAACCACTCATGCGAGTACTGTTACATTCACAAGCAACAAAATTTAGCACAAGGCAACACTGGTCTGATAGGATTAAACCAATGTTTATTTTATTTAAATTCATCTCGAGTCTTATTTCTACTGTGGCCATTTTCTGATGTAGACAGGCCCCAAACTGATCCTGAAAACAGGATTTACATGGACACACTGTGGTGGATTGAGTGTTTCCAGGACTGCTGTTCCTAACTGTCTGCCTCTGTAGCAGTATCTAAAAGGGAATGTGTATTTTACCTGCTTCTGCTTTTAGTCCAGTCTTGGCATTCACTGCACTTGATGAGACATGGCAATGTTTCCTTCCTGCCACCTGGTTTGGCAAAGGCTTAGAAGGGGCAGTCGCAGCAGTAACATCAGCTGCCAGAGCGGGATTCACTGGAGGTTACTTGTCAGCCCTTCATCTCCAAATATCAGTTTGGAACCTTTCTGTTTGCATTTGTCTTATTCTTTTGTGCCATACAGAGGTTGGAGCGTTCTCCTTCACCCTGTGGGAAAAGAGAGCAGCAAGCTCACAGTATAGAGCTGGCATAGCAATTGGGATGTGTTCTCCTCACTGCAGAGCAGTTTTCTGCTGTGACTGGCCCGGATCAAAAGTTTGTAGAACTGAAAGAAAAGAGGGATGGTTTTCCTCTTGCCTGTTCCATTCACTTTAGTAAGTTTTGTATCATCATTTCTGTGGGGTCTTACGTATCATTTTTTTTTCCTCTTGTATTGCTGTGTATCTTTCAGGAAAGAATAAAACCCAGTATCTTCAAAACCAAACGTGTTTTCAGGGGCTTCCTTTCAAAAATGCTATTTTTGAAAATACCCTTTTAGGGACTTCCATATTTGAGGAATTTGTTGTCACCACCAACGGTTTGTGATGCTGAGAGACACAGAGGCAATAAAAATCAACGCTTTCAGCATAGAAAGGGGCCAACAATTATTCCAAGTCCGTGGGATTTTTCTGAATTTGTCCCCCATTGCCATCATTCTTTAAGTATTATTTTGCTTATTGACATTTTTAACGTGTTAGCATATCATGCAGCTTGCTGGGTTTTCAGGGTATTGTGGGGGTTTCTTGAAGGTTTCCTGTCCATGGCCCTTAAGAAGACATCAGCATGGAGTTCTTGGTTGGGATGGTCTTTTCCCCTTTATGCTGGGGTTGTTACTCCTTTTCAGCATCACCTCTGTCACCTTCCTACTCAACACATTGGGTGCAAATGCAGCTGGTTGCCTTCTTATGGGCCTGGGGTATAGGCAGAGTTTCCTGGTGTCTGTCACCTCTCCATAAACATAGCTCAGAACAATTTGGTCTGCCACGGATCACTGCTATGCTGTAATTTGCTTCCCCTTTCTAATTTGGCATGTGTTTGTCTATGGAATTATCCCCGGCTATGACTCTTCAACCAGTTTCCAATCAATATAAATTAAACTTTCCAGTAAGGTTCTGTGATGCAAATTAGATGTTACAAGAAAGTCCAGACAAGCCCTTGTCTGAAGTCTCCATCTCCAGAGTGTATTAGACTTCGAAGAATGTGCTTGAATTGTCCACTAGAAGCTATTTCTGGAGGTGAAGTCTTACCTGCCCGCCCTTTAACTCTTATTCAATTTCTCTTCTATTTCTTATCATAATACCTGAAATCCTTCATGATTCCAAAAGAAAAACGCAGGATTTTTTGACTTCTGTCTGCAAACCAAAGAGGTTTTGCGTAACTGCGTGGCTGCTGAAGCAGCAGCAAGGTTTTGAGGTTTTTATTCTTGCTTTTCTGAGTCTCTGCAGTCTTGGGTCAGTTGCTGGCAATTCTTGACCGTGCATTTTGTAATTTCCCTGCTTGATGGTTTAATTTCTTTCAGTTGCTCACGGGCATCGTTTGCAGTCCCTTAGGGGTGTAGTTTGCAGAGGACTAACTAAAATTGATGTTTTCTTCATCAGATAAAATGATGGAATCCCATGGATGGACATGATGAAAATTGCCTTAAAACAGCTTAAACCGAGTTTGAGTAAATTGAACCAAAAGGGGTTCAGTTCCCAGCTGCTTACCACATTTTACAATATCAGTTTAACTTGCTTGTGGCTCAGTTTTAAGTGTGGCCTTCACTGAGCAGCTTTATCATGCAGGCTTTAGTCAAGATGTGTATTGGGGTAGTTCCTAGTGTTTCCATAGAGTACTGTAAGAATAATGTGAATCACTAATACGATTTCATATCTTGTATGGAACAACGTGACTAATGCACAGGCCCACAGGTACCAAAAGCTGTTTGAAACCACCCATGTCCTGAAAGCAGCATCCTTGACTCCAGGTCTTGTGCGGCATGGTGAGCAGGACCAGGTCTTGCTGGGTTGTTGCTTTTTGACACTTATTGTTCTAATTGTTCTAAGAGCTTGTTGGTGCTTTATCATGGTCCTCCAGATCCCAGGGAGCAAGATGGACTCTGAACCAACTGTATACATAGGTTTTCTTTCTGCGTATAGTTACTTATGTATGAAACAGGGGAGCGTCTTAAGAAAGCTCAAAGAGAAATCTTGAACCATTGCACTGTATTTGTCAATAATTTGGTTATCATGGTATGCGTAAGTAGCTGGTAATGTCATTGAAAACTGGTGTTGCCTGTTAGTTTGATCCTTTCTGTTGTGGAGTAGGACTGAGTTCTCCCAGACCCCGTGGAGTGGTGGATGGATTGCTGTCTTGCTGTGTCAGTCACCTAGCAGATGATAGATGGTACTAATGATAACAGTAAATCCTCATGTCAATACTTCATTTTTTAATGCTGGCACAGTTGTTCCCTTGCTGCTTTGTGAAGCCAGCTTGTTTTCAGAGCAGAGCTTAGCATTTGTATTAGTAGACTGAGGCATAATTCAAGTACTTTTAGCAATCTCTGTGTTTCAGGGTAAGTTGGAGCTGAATGACTTAAGGATTTGTCTGCCCTGCGCTGCCCCTGCATGAGTGTCCTTGCAGAATAACACATCTGGAATTCTGGGAATTTGGTGCATTTTTTGGAGCTAGCCATTTTGAACACAACTCCCCACGATCTGATCCTGCTTCCACTAAAGGTGCTTAACAGTCAGTGAAGATCTGTCCTTGGCATGAGGTTTATGGGTGTGCTGGGGAGGGGCAGGCAGTGCTTGACTGGACTTGTGTGGGCTGTACTTGTATTTGGGTGGCACTGGCTGATGAGATGGGACCTTTTCAGTGCGGTAGTTGAAGCGCTTCATGTTTACATTAGATGTCCCATGGATTTTGCCTATTCCAAAATTGCCAGGGGGAAAGATGAAGGAATAGGATCCGTAAGCCTGGTAATGCTTTTTATGCTGCTCCACTTGCAGCAGTTTGCTGTTGGTGCAGATAACAGCATAAGTATGAACGGGTCAGAATTTGCTGGCTCTGTCCCAGCTGCGGCTGATGGAGTGGATGCCAAGGCAGGCTGCATGGCAGAGCTGCTATTTCCAGTTTGCCACCAGCTCTGGCCAGTGGCAGTGTGAGATGAACGAGAAGAAACATGCTTTGAATTTGATGTGACTGGTAAGCTTGGGAGCTTGAAGATGTGCAACTCATTATACATGGAGCTCATCCTATATAGGCGACCTGTTGCTGAGCATGCAGAAGAGGGTGGTAGTTATCATTTGGACACTAGTGTAATCCTATTATCTGTCCTTACCCCTGCTTGGTAACTGCTTTACCCTGGAGTCTGTGCAAGGAGAGCACTCTGTTCCCCCTGAGGCTGTATAGCAGCACCAAATGCTGATGGCGCCTGGGCCCCTGAATTCAGGTAACACGCATGCAGTCTGTGGGGCTGTGCCTGGGGACTTTTGTCTGGGGGTGAATTTTTCATGGTGCACAACTGTTCGTAGAGTCTCTCACCAATTGTTGCACACCAGGGAGGTCTGCAAGACCAAGACACCAATGAAAACACAGCCAACCACAGCTTGGAGGAGGGAGCTCTGGTGAGCTGTTTGACTGGACCTGTTTGGTTGTCCCCTTTAATGCTGACTTCTACCACCACCAGGAATGAATAGTTTCTAGCAGTAAATTCTGCATCTGCTTGACTTATAACATGGTCGGCAGTGGTTGTGGAAGTGAGCCAGTACAGCGCTGCAGCTGCTGCATCCTAAACAAAGCTTGGAAGATTAAATTCACCGCTCTAGCAGGTGTTGCCTAACCTTCATTTGGCCACTTAGATTTATTACAGTCCTTTCCTTCAATACAGGATGTAATAATTGAAGAGCCTATATTCATATTCTAGATAAAGCAGCCTCTTATGGGCTGCAGGGGGGTGAGTCCCTTGGTGTGTGACCTGAGCTGAGGGGAAAGAGGGATCCCAACACTGGGGTGGTTCTGGAGGTGCATGCTCATCTGGGCTGTTTGATGATGTTGGAGAAGACCAAGTGTCTTTATACTGGTATGCTTAGTTAAGGAGGTAGGCCTTTAGGTGCCAAAAGTGGGAAGGGACCTTAGAGCTCATCCATTTCCAACCCCTGCCACGGGCAGGGATGCCTTCCACTAGAGCAGCTTGCTCCAAGCCCCAGTGTCCAACCTGGCCTTGAACACTGCCAGGGATGGAGCATTTATCACTGGATGCCAGCGCCTCAGCACCCTCACAGGGAAGAGCTTCTTCCTTATATCCAGCCTAAATCTCCCCTGTCTAAGTTTGAACCCGAAATTCCTATTTCCATTTGATTTCAAGAAGAATCATATCATAAGGGAGATAGCTTTGTGTTGTGGGCTGAAGCTCAGCAAATTCACATTAAGACTTTGAACTTCAGAGGAAAACTTCTTGCAGTGGCACTGGAGAGACCTTGGTGTGACTTTTTTCTTCCATGCAGCTTTATATTCTTGGGGGGTGAGGTAGGAAGGAGCTTGGGATTGTATGTACAGGAAACAAGCCAGCTTGATGGGTTTGGATCCCAACCCCAGTATGTTCTGTGCAGGCTTGTGTTCTGGGTGTTCCCAGGCCAAGTTCCATGAAGACCAGACTGTGATCTAGCCCGAAGGTGATGTGGTCTTGGCCAGCGCTTGAGCTTGGTCTCAGCAACTCATTTTGAATGTTGCATTGTCAGAGTTGAAAGTCCACATAAACCAGCAGCAACCAACAGCAAAATCTGAGCAGGGGCGATGGTTGGGCGAGTACTGCTGGGTCAACACAGCAGCGACTGAACTGGAATTTGCCTTGTCTGACCTTTCTGTTTGGGGTTTCCCGTTTCTCCGTGGAGCTCTTTCCCAAAAGTGGGAGCTACCAGCCTGTTCCATGCCATGCGGCTTGTACAGTGTTGGGGGGAAAAGGGTTTCCTATGAGAAGTGCCTGAAAACTTGCCCCAGTTATCCCAGGGCTGACCACGTATCCTGGGACTCAAGTGCAGAAGCCGCACCTGAAATCCTCCAGTTCTGCTGAGTCACGGGCAGGCAGGAGGTGGAATTTGTCGTGATGAAATCTCAGGCTGCTGCCAGCTGGGAATGCTCATGGCAGAGGCAAGAGATCAATGGGAGGGGGGAAAATACCTAATCAAGTGTTTTAACAGAATTGGGGGTAGGGGAGAGGGGTTTTCTATGTCCCTTAAAAGGGAAGAATCCTTCAGACCCTGAGAAGCTGTTTTCTTTTAACCTTGTGCCAGCATTTTATGTGGCTGGGCTGGTCAGAGATTGATGTCTGTAGCTTCCTAGCTGTATTTTAGCAGCAGTTTGTCTCATCTGGCATCAATGTAGAAATCGCGGTTCTGTCACAAGCTTGAGAAAAGGGTTAATGAGACTTCCTAAAAGTGTTTTCATGGAAAACAGAGTCAGGGCTGTCTCAGGTTTGAGCTGAGTCCTGCCTGTTTTCTTGTCTCATCTTCCCCCTCCCCATGAGGCCATTGCTTTGCGGCATAGCAGGGAATTGCCACAGAGCACTTGGAAATCTCTGTGTGCTACCTCTGTGATTCACCGTATGGGTGTCACTATCAGAACGATTTCTCTTAGGAATATATGCTGAAGGTATTTCCTTGTGCTAAGAGAAGCGGCCTTTTCCACAGGAGAAGGCACTCTAGCATGTGGCATTTAAACTTTCTGCCTGTTCCTTCATTTGCCCTTGTAGCCAGTGTGTGTTTTTGTGTTCCTGGGGGGGGTTTGTGTGCTAAACAATGGCTGGACTATGGTGTCCGAAGGCAGTTCCCCATGAGAAATGCACTACCCACAGGAAAACTTGGCTCATGGCCTCTCTGGAGCCCAGGAGGGTTTGCTGGCAGAGCCCTGGGATGCCAGGGAGCATGTGATGGCCGTCGGCAAGGGCAGGGGCTGGTTTGTCCGTGCTGCGGGAGCTGGGAGGAAGACTGTGGGAAGTTATTCAAGGTTAATGTGCAGAGAGGGTGCCTGAATCCTCTCTTTGGTTTTGGAGCTACCTTTGCTGTGTGCTTTCTCTGTGTCGTGGGGGGTTTTCCTTGAGCTGCATAGAATAATAGCTCCTTTATGAAGGTCTTACTGAGGTTATTCGCATAACAAGGAGCTGATCCCCTTTTCCCTGTCTGCCACCCGACCCTTGGAAGCTCACGTTCATCATGGATTTTTGCTGGCTGTAGCAAACGGAAGGAGGAGCCTGGGCATGGGCTTCCCTGCCGGAGCCGGCGGCTGCGCCCCGTGATGCTGCTGCCATGACTCAGGCCGAGCCTCTGGCCCCGCCGTGGCTCTGGTCGGTGGAGCCCATGCGCGAGCGCCCAGATGTCTGACGTGGCTCTGCCGCGGGGAGGTGTCCGCTGGGATCTCGGAGCAGAATCCAGGACGGGCCTCGCTTGCCAAGGGGAGCCCAGGGATAATCACCCTGCCCACCACCCTCACCCGTGCCATGGGCCATGAATGCAAATACAAGCTGATCTCAAATAAGAGGTCCCACTTTGGCTCTCATTGTCCTCCCACATTGGGGCTTTGCCTGCAACTTGGTTGGGGAAAGGGTTAGGAAATGCTGATGGAGGGCTGGGGGTGATGGGTGACAGCTGCTGCTTAATATGCAGAAGGAGCTAATAGATTGCTTATCTGATAATGAGTCCTAAGTTTAGTTGGGGGAGGAGGGAAGGATCATTATCTACTTACAGCAGAGCAGCTCATTGCATGTCAGTCCAAGACTGGACCACCCCCCCCCACGCACTGCTACCAGCTACCTCTTCCCTGCACCCATGTACAAGAATACAGTAAAAATGATGTGACATGGCACTGATGGAAATCCGCTCCCGCTTTTGTTCAGTATGAAAGCCTTCTTTAGGGCTACACAGGGAGACCTCACCCTGTTAACAGAGATGCAATGCTTTGTTTCTACCCCGGCAGGTTTCCCCATGTCCGTGACGTGTTGGCCGAGGCTCTGCGGCTCCTCTCCGCCCTTGGAGTGGCCGGTCGCTGTCCTTTGGACTCCGTGATCCCCGACGGGCGTCATGAGCATTGCAATCCCTCTGGGAGTCACCACACCAGATACGTCCTACTCCGACATGGCTGCAGGATCGGAGTGAGTGTCACCCCACGGAAGAGGGGAGGGCATTGAGGGCTGCCCTGGAGTGGGGCTGCAGGATCAGTGCTGGTGCTTTCTCCACTCGGGAGAAAGGGGGTGCTGGTCCTTTGCCTGTGCGAGAGATGAATGCAGAGGCTCTGAGTGTTTAACAAATGCAATGTTACGGAAATTGGTAAGTTTGACACAAAAGATGGGGAAAAGGAGAATTCCATCAGCGTGAGACGCTCAACCATGGGGTTTATATCAGCTTGGTTAATAAGTCTACTCAAGTGCAGGCAGTTGTGCGTTTGCTGTACCCATGCTTCACATTGGCAAGGTACAAGGTTTTCTTTTCCAAAAGCTCTGTTATATGAAGAAGCAATGTGCTGACCCCCCCCCCTCAGTAGAGCCTGCTAGCTCAGACTCAGAACCTGATTGCTGGAGCCTGTTGGAGCTTGGTCAGAGATGTGAGACAGCATCAGCTTGAGTGGACACCTTTATTTGTTTCTGCCCCAGAGCAGGTTCCAAGAAGCACACTTAAGTGGGCAGTCCATCCTTCAGGGTCCCCACCACTTCAGAGGCCCCTTGTGCAGGGCTCTCACTGCAGCACTATCTCTGAGGCCTGTTGGAGGAGATATACCATTTCTCTAGAAGGACTCCGCTTCTGCAGTAGTCAGGAACATTTCAAATCAGGAAAATACTGCACTGTGATCTTCTCTTATAACCCTGGTTAGGATGATGTCAGCTCAGATGAGTACTGTGGTTTTGTGGAAGGCAAGAGGGAGGGCTCAAGTTACATCTGTGTGCTTCTCCCTCCTGCTTTCCTGCATCCTCCTTTGAATACTGACTAGCGTGTCTTACAAAAATTTACAAAGGGGTTTTTGGAGATAGATTTCCCCATGTAGTATTTCGAGGTACCTGCTGTGTAAATACCTGCGTGTCAGATTGATCAGTGCAGAGCAAATATTGCTGCAGACTCATGTTAAGCTGCAAGAGCAGTGGGCTAGAGTCTGAATCATGGTTTTTCCCTTCCATCTTGCCCTGATTTGACTATGCACAGAATTTGGCGGCACAGTGTGCTCTCTGCAAGACTGCTAATGCTCTTTTTGTCTGTCCTGGCACTGGCCCCATTCTGGGCATTCCTCTTTTTGATGCTTCATTCCATCCTAAAGCTCATATTTTTGGGTGTTGTATTTAAACAGGGAATAGAGTCTAGTCAGTCACTCATCAGCAGTGGGTATATGATCCTTCCCTTTTCAAGGTTTCACAACCAGTATTGCTTGTCACCATCTTCTCCCACATGGGCGCTTTGAAGACTCAACATACAGGAATTTTAAACTGCTTATGACAGGAGAGAGTGCTAAATAGCGTTTACTCATGTACCAGGCACTTCGCTTTTGGAGAGGAGAGACAGATATATCTACACATGCCCCTTTAAGAGCCAGATATCAAAAAGACTGTCTGTAACCCTTCTGCAAAGCATTTTCTTTTTCTCTGGTTGTAAGAGGTTTGTAGGTCCAACTTGAGGCCGGAGTGCTCTGAAAAAAGGCTTTTGAGGATTTCTGAACTGGTTTCTCTGTTTTCTACAAGTGAGGAATGCCAGGATTTTATTCTGCAGGCTCTGCATCGAAACTGCTAGTTTGGTGCAGGAAGTCTGGAGTATCTGAGCTTCTTGTCTTCTGTAAGGGATTGATTTCAGAGATGAGCATCACGAAGGCAGTGGGAAGATAAAAGGAGAATGAGCTCCATCTCTTCAGGCTGAGCTTCAGTGTCTTCCTGTGGCATCTGATACAGAGGGGAACCGAAAATGCTGAAGGGTTCATCCGAGGGTGACGTGGAGGCTGCAGAGTAGTTTCTGTGTGTTAGACTGCTTGTGCATAGGAAGTTGCTGAAGCTCCTTGGTGGGCTGCTGCTGAGGAAGCATGGGCCCCAGCGTTGTTGCCCTTGGACACCGTTGCGCCAACAGTCTTGAAGTTTTATTGCTAATGCTTGCAGCAGCATTGCTGGTATTCCAGGCTGACTGGAGTTAGGAATGTGGGTGACTTGGACAGAGGACAGATCTGCTGCTTGGGCTCTTTTCCTTCTAGTGTTGTTTCTGAAAATACGATTAAACCTGAAGGGATTTAACTCTGTACCAATCTGGAAGCCCTAAAGGACTGTCGCAAAGATCCAGCAAGGCTGGATTATGTGACAAGCTCTACAGGGTGTCTTTTATTAAGAAGTATATCCTCTGAGAGGTATTGCTACTTACATCTCCTGCTTTTGACAGTGTAGCTGGCTGTAGTTACATTGAAAACCAACTTCTTTTATCTTGACATGCTCCTAAATCCTGAGTGGCTTGCTTAGACTTAAGGTCTTCTATTTTGTGCAGTTCTTTGTACGGTAAGTACTGCTGCTTTATGTTGCAAACTCACTCCAGCATAAGGCAGGAGCCCAGAAGCTTGGTGTGGTGGAGGCTGTATGGGGTTTGATGGCAGGGTGGGGCAAACTTCAGCACAGCAGGGATTTCAAGAGCTAATAGGAAGTCCAAAGGACGCAGGGGTTAGTGTTCTTGGGTGGTGCCTAAACACTGCCCCACGCGTGGCTGCTGGCCATTGCTGTGTGAGTGCTGCCTGATTCACACTGGCAATGTAGGACCCACTGAGAATCCTGCAAGGTCTCACCAGAGCAGCGCAGGTCCAAGGTAAAGTTTTCCTTTCCTGTGTTTTCCTTTCCTGTTTGCTCAGCTCCATGCTGTAATCTGGGAGAAGATTTCACCTGCAAACATGATTCAGTAACATTCTGCTGTGTTCTGATATGAGCCCTACTTGTGATCTGTGCAGAGGTTTAGCTGACTCCTGTCTTCTGCTTGTGCCAAACAGTGTGTTTGCTTGCTGGTGTTGTCTGTAGCCTCATTACCTAATACTCCCCGCATTGAATTGCAGCTGTCCCTTCTCTGAGCAGGGTTTCTGCAGCTTTGCTAAGGATATACCTTTCATTTTTAGCTGTTTTTCTTCACCACCGTGTGGTGGAAGAGTGCATTGTACCTCAGCAGCAAATCTATTGAGCACATTGCACACCATGTTGCTATGTAGAAAGCACAAGGCAAAACTGATTTGTCTGTGGCCACTGTCTGTCCAGGTCATGGATTTTCTTGCCTGTTTGTAGCAGGAATCTTCAACTCCTGGTAGTTGCCATCAGGACAGCTGCAGGTTTCATGCAGACTTTATCACAGGCCATTGGACTTGGCTGACAATTAGTGTCTGAGGGAGAGAGAAACAAGCACAGATGCAGGAAAGCTGCTTAGCTGCTATTTGAAATAAGCTGTTGCAGAGATAAAATGGCAGCACTGTTCAGTGGCTTTGAGATTAGGCTGCCTGAGTTCAGATGGGAATGCTGAACTTGACCCAACTTCCTCGACAATAAGGAAACTGAGCTTCTTACATGCTAATTATCTCTTAAACTTCCCAGATTGAGACCCAGTTTAATGAGTTATCCAGGGTGGCCCTTACTCAGTTCCTTCCCTCTGAAAGCAGGTTCATCCTGTACAACTTCTGCACACATGATGCTTGGTGGAGCGCAGAATCACACCTTGTTTTGATGAAGTTTCTTCATTTTGAGCTCATGTGTTGAATAGAAAAGAGCAGTGAAATACCAGCACTAAAGAAATGATGTTGTATTGATGGGTTTTACTTCTGGCCCTTTCTGCAGCCCAGAGTCTGTGGAAGCTAGTCCAGCTGTCAGTGAGAAGAATGTGTACTCCAGCCACGGCTATGGGGCCACCCAGAAACACAGCTATCGCGGGCTGCCTTACGCAGTGAGTACTCTCTCTGCAGTGAATCAGCTCTTTACTGTCTACTTTACTCATTTCTCCTTGTTCCATAGTTCTTTGCCTGTTAAGCCTTAGGAAATTCATTAGGGAACACTGAGTTACAGTTGAGTTCTGCCATACATTTTGCATTTGTGTGTTTATTGTTTGTGAAGTCTTGCATACTCCATAGCAAGCTTTATTAGTGTTCTAGGTGATAGATTTTTAACTGAATGAAGTATATGAATGAAGTGTGACTGTATTTGAACATGTAATATTTTCCTGGTGGTAATTTTATGCCCCATTTGCTTTATTATGCACTCTTTATACTTGTTTCAACTGTGCAGATTTTCATGTTGTTAACTTATAACTATGAGGAACAAGGAACAGTCAGGAGGAGTGGGAGCATGGCTTGAAACCAAGGGCTGAGCAGGACATCACAGAGTCATTGAGGTTGGAAGGGGCCTCTTGAGATCACATAATCCACCCCTCCTGCTCAGGCTGCCTCTGCTTGAGCAGGTTGCCCAGGCCTGTGTCTAGTTGGGTTTTGAATGTCTCAACACACGGAAACTCCACAATGTCTCTGGGCAACCGGTTCCAGTGTTTGACCACTGGTGTCATGTCAGATTAATAGCAGCACAACAGTTAATGTTGAAATAGCCTCGTTGTTTTCATAGGTTTTGAATTGAATTCATTGGTGCAGAAGAAAGCCATTTGCATCTTTCAGAGCTATTGCTTTACCTTCTTGGTAGATTGAGGAATTCAGGCTACTGTTTTACACCAGTTGTTAAATAATAACCTGGGAACTGTGGATTTGGGGCTTCAGTTTCTAGGCAGCATATCTTCATGTTAAAAGTAGTACTGCAAATACTCGTTTTCAGGATCATAATTATGGAGCCCCTCCTCCTCCAACGCCGCCAGCCTCTCCTCCTGTCCAGACCATTATACCTCGTGCAGAACTGAACGGCCTGCACTCGCCTGATGAGGAGAACTCCGGGGATAGTGAGAGCTCCTCAGAAGGGGAATCAATTCCCACTTGGTGCCACTGCAGTGTCTCTCAAGATGGTTTCCTCCTCAAGTGTGAAAAGTGCAGGTAAGCTTTGGTGCAGTGCAGGTCTGGACTGCTCCTTGTGTTGACTTCTCCTACCGATCCGTGTCACGTTTGGGCTGTGGGACGGACTTCCTTTTGCTAACTGGAGCATTCTTTCCAGTGCTTTACCTAGTATTGACCCTCCTCCTTTGCGTTGTCAGCCTGACAAGTGTTGGTGGCACCAGGAGTGGAGATGAGGATGTTAAATCGATGTTCTTATCATCCTGGGCCCCACTGAGGGCATGCATCTTGTGACATCCTGTTGAATTTCAAGTGACTTTACTCCTACAAACCAGCTTCAATTGTGCATTCTCCTTTGGCAGAGGAATGAGCAGGGGGAAGGTGATCAGACTCCGCCGCCGGAAGCAGGACAACGTGTCAGGTGAGCCTGGGCTTGTAGTTCTGATCATGGTGACTTTTGCTTTCTTTCTACACGACCTTCTTCTTTTGACTGTTGATCCAGCTGTGATCAGTGCCCGCTAATGTTCTTTGCCTCCCAACCACTGGGTTGCTCACAACCAAACACACAACTTTTCTCCTCTCCTTTCCCCTCACTTCAGTTGGCTCTTAGGAAAATCAGATTATCTTGTGAAAGAAGAGGGAAATGTTCATCAGTGTCAGTCTGTGAGATATCAGAAGTTTGGGAAACCCGTTCCCACTTTGAGTGGGAAAACTGTGGTGGAATAGTTTTCTCAGGGAAGAGCTATGCAGGGTCATCAAATTGTCTTGGTGAAAACAGACATAAGGGCAAGCTGTTACCTCTGGGATGAATAAAAACGTTGCTTAACAGAGCACTTCTCTCTCTAGGCGGGGACAGCAGTGCGACTGAGAGCTGGGATGAAGAACTGTCTCCCTCTACGGTGCTGTACACAGCTACACAGCACACCCCTACAAGCATCACACTGACTGTCAACCGTGTCCGTCGAAGCAAGCCTAAGAAGAGGAAGAGGAGCACAGAAAAAGCTCGCACTGCTCCAAAGGCCAAAAAGATCAAGGTATGTGGAGTGAGACAAGGTTGCTTCAGTTCCTACTAAATGCTCTGTGGTGTAGTGTTGACAGCAGGGTGACAAGCTGGCAGCAGACAAGGAACTTTTGTCCTGTCAGGAATTGCTCTCTCTGGTGTAATAACGCGATGCCTTGTATTTGTGACCTGCTCAAGTACGTGGCTGTTGGTTTAAAAATTACCTTACTGGAACCCCACCCTTCTTTCCCAACTCTGTCCATTCATGCTCAGAGCTTGGATTCGATCACATCTTTTCCCTTCTGGTCTATTAGCATTTGGGGAAGTAGCTTTTGGAGTCTGTTTGTGACAAAGGGGCAGTCTGTGAGTGGAATCAAAACCAAAGGGAACGTAGCATTTCTTAGCCGGCTGTGTTAAAGAATCTGGACTACAGAGCTTCTTGGCACTGTTCTTTAGGGACAGAGATAGTGCCTGTGTGGAAAACTACGTAGGTAGTGCTGAACATTTGATGAGGGCTGACTTTACAGTCTTGTTTGTGAGGGTTTGGGGGCTGAAATAATTTTGGATTGCTTATGTTGGAATGCAAGTGTGTGAGCAGCTGGTTCTTTCCCATCATCAGCTCAGCTTTACCATCATTTTCCCTAGCTTAGGTTTCCCTTGAAGTTCTTCTGGTAGGCACTGACTAAATAAAAGACAGGAATCAGGTGAAGTCTTCAGGGTTTCTTGGTGTGAACCAGCTCGATTCTGTTGCTGGCCCTTTCTTCTGTCAAAGCAAGTGGGGTTAGTTGGGGCAGTTTTGGTTTTGATCTTGAGATTTTTACTAAGTATGAGGCAGCTTTTTTAGTTCAGCAGTCCTGGCTGTCAAGCTTTTCAGCAGTTTCCACTGGATTTGCATTGCAGAGTCTTTTTGTTCGAGTCCATTGCTCCTTGTGTAAGTCTTCCTGTAATTCTTGTCATCTTTTGTTAAGGGTTGGTCTGTTGGAGTGAGATCTATTGTAGTTCTGGGACACTGATTCTGAGTATATATATAATGCCTTGTCTTTTCTCTCTCTTTCTGCTTGTTTGGTGCCAGGCCTTTCGAGAGGGCTCACGAAAGTCTCTGAGGATGAAGGTGAGTAGAACTGAGAACCCTCTCTGCTGGTGCTGGGTTTTTCCCCTGTGTTTTGTGCCTCTCTTGGTTTGTCTGGGGAATTTTTGATTGTGGGACTGGCCTCAGAATAATCTCAAGCCTTACCATGTGCCACAAGCAGGCCTATTCAAAAGGGCATCACAGGAGCTGCCCCTTGAACCTTTGCTTCTGCTTCAGATAGCTTTCTGTAAGGTAATATCCAATTCCAAGAGATATGACTGATTGATGACACTTGGGAGTGGGGTGTTTGATGTAAGGGATGTTGAACTGGTTGTAGCCACTCTTCTGTGAGGTCAGTTATCATTTAATTGCATCAAAGCTATTTTAAACCTGGGCATCAAAGCAGTACACAGGTTTAATGTTAGGAGTCCCTTGCAGTGTGGCCTTATTTCCCTCCACATCCTCTTACTAGGGGGGGGATGGGATGATATATTGATCTCTGTCTCTCTGCAATCCTGGTAGGTGTGGCTGTCTGTTAGAAAGTTTATTTGACAAAAAAAGGGAGACTTTGAAGTAAACGTGTTGTTAGAAACACAAGAGGTGCCTTAAAGATCAGTCAGCTCCATCTGACCCAGGTCTGTAGCCAACAGTGGCTTCTAGCAGGTGGCTCAGAGGAAATGAGACAATCCTGTGGTGTGTCTGTCCGTTTGTACCCATCTCCATAGTACACAAGTGCCTTGAGAGAGTAAAAAGGCATTAAAAGTGTTCATGTTTTTAATAGATACAATAAAAATAATGATTGTTCTTCAGTGGTCCTTGTCACTGAGAGCTCAGTGCCACATACGTCTCAGTCCCTTATGAAGCCAATTGAGTTACTGACCTCTGGGGTATTATTTGTTACTGTCAAGTAAAGAATGAAGCTTGTTTGTTTGGGGTATTTTTCCCCTCCCAGCTTCTTTCTTCCCCTCTCTTCCAAGACAGTCTAAGTGGATTACCTGATTCTGCCCTCTCCTCTTTACACTGCTTAGGACTTGCAGTTTTAACCCTCTGAGTATTAGCTTATGCTCTACATTCAGTTCCTGGGAACCCCCATGACCGTTTCGCTGGCAGGTTCGGAAGTGTTTTTGGATCAGTCACTGCAAAGATTGAGATGCAGTCAGCATCACCTGGCATTATGCTGGCCATGAGTGGGCTGACTCTAGGGCAAGCCTACATGACATTTATTTGCCTTTGTGTGTTCTGTTCCTTTGCTTTTTAAATCTTCCTAATTACTTTTCCTAAGTGACTTAAAAGCCTTTTATGGCCATGGACCAGCTTAATTTTCTTGTATGTAGCAGCGCCAAGTACCAACTCTCAAGAGATCTTAGTCCTGCATGGAGTTCTCTGTATATTCTTATGTGCGCTGTTGTACAATGTTCTGGAGGATGCAGGCTCTGAAAAAGGTGTCCTCATAACCAGTGCATTCTTAGCTTGGAATAGATCTGCTTTTTTGTGTAGCATATTCACGCACTCAGCACTGTGGATAGGTTTTTCCCATTGTGTGCTAGCCATTCACCCTTTGCTCTTTGGTGCAGAATTCCCCTTCTGAAGCCCATGCCTTGGATGAAAACACAGCTGAAGGGTGGGAGAACCGAATACGCCTGTGGACAGATCAGTACGAGGAAGCCTTCACTAACCAGTACAGTGCTGATGTGCAGAACCTGCTGGAGCGGCATCTCAACTCTAATAAAGACTATGTGGGCAAAACTGCTCTGCTAGACACAATCAACAAAACAGAGTTGGCCTGCAATAATACTGTTATTGGGTCCCAGATGCAGGTAAGAACCTTTGTGACTGAAGTGGGGTAGGTCAGGTCCTCAGGTTTATAAGATATAAGGCATGGGTGAGCAGTATCGTAGCTGGTCATATGACTCCAGAGCAGTAGACACAGATCTGACATAAAAGGGAAGAGAAGAGATGTCAGTACCAAGGCAGATTCAGAAACACTCACATTCAACCAAATCACTGTTGTTAACTTAGGAGTATTTTGTACAGTTGTTACATGGTTCACAGGTGTTTTGTCATGAATACTTTTGGTCCCTGAATGGCTTGAGGCAGAACCAGACCTATCACTTGCTGGAGATAGGAAGTTTCCTGCTTTCCAGCTGAATTTTCCTGGCTTTCGACAATTTCAATATTTTGAATGATTATTTGGACTCTGATGACTTCCAAATAGTGCACAACTATAGCTGATTCTGGGGAACTGTCTGCCTAATTTTTCCAAGATGTGAATGATTGCTGTCTTGCCAGCTTTATGGAGTGCATGTAGACAAGGAGAATCAGGAAAAAAGACTGTGTTTATGTGGTGTATGTCCTCCCCATTACTCTTCTCAGCTGGTATTTTATCTGGTCCATGCTTCATTGGACAGAGAGCAGCATTCCCACTCAGTTTAGGCTTTGTGGGGCTTCCTTGGCCAGGGGAATGGAGGTAGGTGCAATTGAAAAGGATGGGCTCCAAAATAGATGTGGGGCACCTCTTCTGTAGAAGGGGAGCAAGAGTCAGAAACCTGAATGTCAGGTATATGTTTGTGCTTGAATCATTCGTGTTTATATCAGCTGACTCACTGCTCTGCGAAGTTCATGTGCTCCCTCCCACCTTTCCCTCTGCTTTTATGTAGGTGAAGCACATCAGGCAGAGCACAGATATTGCCAGTAAGGGAGAGTGCAGAAAGAGGACTTTGGACCCAACTTCCTTCCACTCTTGCCTCTAGGTCTGCAATAATAAGACTTGTGTGGGGGTTGGGGAGGAACACTTGTACTTTGCTATGTGAGTAGCCTTCCTGAAGAGAGCAGCTGAGGAAATACAGGGAAGAAAACATTCTGCTTCTCTAGAAATCTTAGTATTTTGTGAGTCTAAATGTAAACTCTTTAGTCTCCTTCACATGAGTTTTAGGAATAGTCCTGAAATGAGTAGTAAAACATAACTCTGGTTCTTTTTATCACCTTCATAGAGTACAGCAGGACAAGTGACTATAAAAGGTATCATACCTCAGTGTGCTTGGTTTTGTCATGCTCTTTTGCCCCCTCGCTTCACCCCTGTACGGACATAGGTTTTCCCACAGGGAAAAGTGGCCAGAATCCCAAATTGGAAGACTCCAAATGCAATGCATCCCAAAGAAACAAAAAGACAGTAAGTTACAAGACTTCCTAGTGAGCTGCAGTTACTCTAAACAAGCTGTGAGTAGATACCTATTGCACATCGCGTGTGCCAGGATAGTTTAAAGGGGCTTGGAGGATTTGTAGTTCCTCTTGGATACTGAGGGAAGACTGGGTGGATGCCCCAGGCTGCTGCTTGTCAACCTCTTATGCCCTTGTTTTCTCTGCTCAGCAGATGGCTGTGGAGTGTTGTGTGGAGGATAGCCTGCACATGTGAGAAGTGCATGGTCTCTGGTCCTGTGCTTTACGCTTTTGTTCCACTCATTGGTCTCATCTTTGTTAGACAAACTGAGAAGGCTTCTTAGTTTGCATGAGTTGTCTTTTAACTAGATATTGTTACTGGATGTAAAAATAGCTTTTATGGGAGATAAGGAAATAGGTACTTTGAGCTAGCAAAAAAATCAAGGGGGTCGTGTCAGTACACAGATAGCAGCAGTAGAAGATGGGTATTCTAACCGCTCTGTTTGGCTCTGAAGACTTTGGAGAGGGGAGGAAGGAATAAAAATAAAATGCTTTACATACCCTGCATGCTCTCACAGTTGAGAGTGGTTTTTGGCTTGGGTAAATAATGATGCAAGTCTGTACTAAAAGAAAGTAGAGAAGAAGTAAGTGTGACCTAAAAGCTTCCCCATGCCAAGAGGAGTAGGGAAGGATGGCCTAAGAGTTATACATGCATATGGGATTTTGATCGTTGGAATGCTTTGAATAAACCAATTCTCAACTGCCCTCATGATGCAGAGGGAAACTTGTGAAAATGTGAAGCCGTTCAATGTCATGAATAAAATCATCTCAGTGCTGGCTGCTGCCAGATGCTCAACAAACTGAAAGCTGTGAATCACTTTTCTGCCTGCTGTTGCCAAACTAAACCCAGTGTCAGTATCTGCCCTTTGTTGCCTCTGATAATTGCTGACTTGAGCTCAAACTCCTGATTCATTTCACATTCTGAAGTGAAGAGCAAAAGGGCCTTTATAAAATGAAGCCACTGAGTATAATGCAGATGTTGCTCTGGAAACATATTGGAGCAGTTTTGTTTGATTAGCAGTCAGCAGTCCCCAGGGAGTGACATGAACAAAATCATTTGTTCTTTTCACACATGAAAGCATGGCATTTAATCCTCTTCTTATTTCTGAATTCAGAGAACCAAAACAAGCTGAGCCAGGGCCTTAGCAGAAAAAGCTGGGAGATCATTCCTGTTTTACCAAACTTGGATAACTAAGTTTTACAGATGCAGAGCTTCTCTTTCCTTCATGGGCTCTCTTTACCACCCACCATCCAACCTTATTCCAGCTCTCTTCAGCACCAGGTGAACAGTAATACAGGTCAGTCATGGGCCATAGTGAAGGCTGCCAGCCATTAACTCACATCTCTGAGGGACACTAAAAGACTTTGATAGACTAGTAGGATAATTTAGGTTAGGAGGAACTGCTGAAGGTTGTTTGGTCCAACCTGTCTGTGTAGGGCCAGCTTGGATGAGAAACTGGGTATGACAGCAAACCAAGTGGTAGTGTAGAAAGAGAATTATTCAACTGGAGACATGCTTGTGTCTCAGTCCTAATTTACCTACTAACTTCAGGGACTTTCTGCTTGTCTCCTGTCGCACAGTAACAAAACTATTCCTGTTTATTTACTCCGTCTTACCACAGTGCAAAGCACATCCAATGTTTTTGAAACAACTTAGCCACTACTCCTGGCAGTGCAGACAGTCTTATCTTACAGTTCACTCATGTCATGGGTTTGTTGATCAGAAATCAGGGCCAGTTTGGCTTCTTAGTCTGGAAGTAACATGTTTCTTCTATGCTAGTTCAGTGGGCTTGAGAAATCCTCTGTAAGGTCTTATCAGGACCTGTGGTAGGCAAATGACACCCTGCAAGGCTTTTCAGAGGCTCAGATATGTACATGCAGGTTTTTGCCATTGCCAGCAGATACTGTGGTATGAAAGAGAGATACACGAGGAGATCTGGAATATCAAGACCATTACTTCTATCTGCATAGGTTCAGATAAATAGTTTTGTGAAGCTGTCTTTATCCTGGACCTGACAGAAGTCAACAAACATCTTACTTTACTGGCTGATCTGAGATCTGCAGCATAAAATCATATTAAAGCAATGAAAGCTATCTTCTTCCCAAAGAGGTTTAATTCAGAGCACATACAAGACTGCTACTAAAAAAACTCAACCTATCTGGGGTCCTATACTCTCATGCACTCAGTATGGAGAGTTTCATTTGGTTCTGAGTGCTGCCTTAAGGCATTAAGTTCATTTTCACAAGGTTAGAATGTCATTGTCCAGACTGAGTCCCTTCTGAAGTTAATGTGATTTTCACCCTTTTGAGCAGCATGCTCAGTAGCTGTTTCTAACAAGAAAGTTCTATCAGCAAAAGTTGGGAGCTTCCTTTTAATAAAATCTGGTGATTTAGATCTAATTTAGATAGATGACTGTTATTATTGCTGGAGTAAGAACACTTATGCCTCAGTTCACTCCGGAAAAGTATCAGAACAGGGTCCTTATGAGCAATGAATAGCATGCTTCGGAAAGAACAGGCACAGCTCTAGTGGTGAGGCAGCCAGCCATCTTCACATAATCTTTACTTGCAGAGAGGTTCAATCTGTTAAGCGAGAGAAGTACATTGTTTTTATGGAAGAAGTCTCTCAGTGCTTGTAATATCCCTTCCATTAGTCCATAAATTGTGTCATATTTGGATGTCTGTGCTTAAAGAATGTTGCTGTTTCATACTGTCAAGATGCCGTTATGAAAATCCATTGTAATAGAGTTGTAAACTCTAACATAAAGAAGATACAGGAAAATACTTACTTAGAAAATTGTTTCTTCATGTAAAAAGCCCAGAGCACTAGTGGAGCAGGCAGATGAAGAGAAGTTTCTGGATGGAGATAGAAATTGCCAGCCGAAGTCTTTGGCCTGTTAGCTGGAATTTACCATCCTCTGCAGAAGGAAAAGCTTGTGTTTTTTCCTCTGAATGTGTGACAACCCACAATTTAGGCAAGATTTGAGTTATTCTGGCTGTGAAAGTGGCCATAATTGCCGTTCCCTGTTAGCAGCAACTGACAGGTCTGATTATGCCTCCTAGCTGCAAGACTGAAACCCTTGGTCTCATAGATTTGTGAGACGTATTGTTGAAAGAAAGGAATAAATGCCCCTTGCTTTTGATAAATATTACCAAAATTATTGGTCCTTACTAAACTGCTACAGAATAAACAATATATTCACCTGGCAGAGCTTGTGTGTGTTGCCACTAGAGTAATTTCTGTTTTCATGTAGGTAAAATACGCTTCATGAATTAAAAGCCTTTGGTTTAAATTCTCATCTGTTGCTCTGGTTTTTGTTACAGCTGCAGCTGGGAAGGGTGACTCGGGTTCAGAAGCACCGGAAGATCCTGAGGGCAGCAAGAGACTTGGCACTAGATACCCTTATAATTGAGTATCGAGGGAAGGTTATGTTACGGCAGCAATTCGAGGTCAATGGGCATTTCTTCAAAAAGTAAGAGTACTATGAAGTGATTAGTATAAGAGCATCATGGCATGGAGAGACTGATGTCTCTATAGGATAATGCACTCTGACAGGGCCCTTGTCAGCTGGGCCATCCATATAAATGGGAAATCAAATGTACAACTTCAGCCTGATGCTCTGTTTATGGACCAAACCCCCTTTGAAGTGGATCTGTTAGACTGTGATGATGGAAGTGCTTAAGCATCCAGAGCAATAGTGCTGATGAAAGTGCTGTTTCCAGTGGAGTGAGCATGATACCTGTTGTAAATGCCATGGGAATTGGGTATTTGGGGATTGAGACCTTCTGTTACTTCTCCAGGCCATATCCCTTTGTGCTGTTCTACTCCAAGTTCAATGGCGTTGAAATGTGTGTTGATGCCCGCACCTTTGGTAATGATGCCAGGTTCATCAGGCGGTCCTGCACTCCAAATGCAGAGGTAAATTCTCTCTTCCTCATCACTCTAATGGTGAATCCATGTTTAATGCATTCCCTTTTTATGAATATTCAAATTTAAAATGCAGTAAATGGGGTAAATTCTCTGCATCTCATGCTTCTTTGATGGTTTATACTTGGAAGATGAGAAAGTTTGGGAACACAAGGGGTTTTTTGTTTGGAAGGCAAAGGTTTCTTTTATGGCTTTCCTTTGGCTGCAGAGTGAGTTAGGGTAAGCAGGTTGGTAGTAAGTGTAAGTGGAAAAACACAGGATGAGACAAAAGCAGTGGAGCAGGCTTTTCCCTATGGAGAATTTGGGGTAATTATTCATGAAATAGACAAGAGCTACTTTGCAGAGGAGCCTTCCCTCCTGGAAATAAGAAGTGCAACTTGTGGAGATGTTAGTTTCTCTCTACTTTGTTTAACAAGGTTCGTCATGTGATTGCTGATGGGATGATCCACCTGTGTATCTATGCTGTTGCCACCATTGCCAAGGACACAGAGGTTACCATCGCCTTTGACTATGAGTACAACATCTGGTGAGTCCTTCACCTCGCCCAGGAGCTCTCCACTGCCCTCCTGGACTGGACATCTTCCTCCAGCCCTTTCCTCGCATTCTACATTTTGCTCCGTTTTCTACTGAATTGCATTTTCCGGCTATTCTGTCCAGTTCTGCTGGCATATTCTCCAATAGAGGCCATAAGGTAGCCTGCTGTCCTTGCTTTGGCACGTGGTGAGATGTTTAGTAGGAGATGCATTGAATGTCTCTGTGGAAGGGTTGAGAAATGAAGAGTGACACGAATTATGTTTGTGTTTTGGAGCAGCAACTATAAAGTGGACTGTGCGTGTCACAAGGGGAACCGGAATTGCCCTGTGCAGAAACGTAGCCCAAATGCTGCAGAACACCTACCTCCACCTGTTTTAGGCACACTGATTGGGGCAGAAACACGCCGGCGGAAAGCCCGTCGAAAGGAGCTGGAAATGGAACAGCAGGGCATGGCTTCGGATGAGAACAGCAGTCAGCAAACAGAGGAAGTTCCTGAGGGACCGGCAGCAGTCAGTGACAATGAGGTAAAGCCCTTGACACCGTTATATATGTTTTTATCATTCAGTGGTGTAAAATCCAATGCGCTACAGTACTGGGATCTTCAGAACAGCGATTACAGGAGGCCTTTTTTAAGCCTTTAGCACCTTAGATTACCATAGGAATCCTGATTAACTGTGACAGTACCAGATCTTCTTTGACATACTAAATCTGGGCTTCTCTTTCAGGTGGCAGAAAAAGAGGAGAAACAAGAAGGGGAGAAGGAGGAGCCTGGAGATGAACAGGGAGCTTTGGCCCACAGCCGACGGGCAAGTACCTTTCTTAGTCTGGGTATCATCTCCCTTAGAACATGCTTCATGCAGTGACCAACAGGTCTAAGTGGTGATTTCACTTGTTTCAACACAAATTCCAGCTGTCAGTGGTTTTCAGTATTTTGATTAAAAATAAACAAAACCCAAAACTACCCCAAAAATACCAGCCACACAAACTGATTCCACAGGATTTATGTTAGAGCACTGCAGATTAGAAGCGGGGTGTGTGTATATTTATTTCCTAATTGAAAGGCTTAACTGTTACTTTCGGAGCTATTTTGTGCTCTAAAACATGCCATTAACAAGACAATCAGCACTAGATTCCAAAAAGGCAAATGCACCCTTTTTGCGTTCCTGCTGCCCTTCCTTATTGCCAGTACAGGAGTTTATGGAGCCGTACAGAATAATAGATTAGCATGGGTCAGAAGGGATCTTTAAAGGTCATCTAGTGCATCCCTCTGGCATGGGCAGGGCACCTTTCACTAGACGGTATGATGAGCCAGGACCTGATTTCTGTTAAAGCTTGACCTGTTTTAGAGGGTTAGGTTTGTTAGTGTGTGTCTGTTCCCTGTATGGCTTCATAAATGTGTTGCCAAGTGGGAAAAGGGTAGGATCAAGTGGCAGAAGTTAATATGAAGAGTAGACCACAAACAGCATTGTTGGTGCAAGTCAACAACGTTTGCTGTGTTCTTTATTGGGAAATTCCTTTGTGCTTCCAAATTATTATTGTCTTAGTCAAGATATTCTGTAGTGCTCTTGGATCTTTGATAATACAGTCGCTTCTCAGCCTTCTTCTATTCTGACTAAAGCTGTTTGTTTTCTCTTGTGCTTATGGCACCTGGGATTGCTCCCTGGAACAGAATGCTTCATGCATGTGAATGGAGCTCTTCTGGCTCTATCCATTAAAAAAGAATTACACCCCCTCCAAAACCACAAAAAACCCAAACAAACCAAGGAAGAAGGAAAAAGTGCTCCCATCCTTCTACCAACCAGCAAATGTATTGGGAACAAGGAGTTCCCTGTTTTCCATTTATTCACCAAATCCCGTAATCTCCTCTTCCTCTAATGGGAGATAGGGATCTTCCATGTGTAAATTTCCTGAGAATGCTTTAAATGCGGAGCTAGTGCAGTAAAGTGCAGAGCCGAGGGCCATCCCAGCGAGAAATGCTTGGCTTATCTCATGGAGTATGTTCAGCACAGGCGAGATACAGCAGTCAGTTCCTACTGAAATCTGAACAGGAGCAGCATTCCATCAAGCTGCCCTTTAGCTTAGGGGGAAAATTTCATTCAGCAGAGAAGCTGATCTCTTCCTGGGACAGTATAGTTCAGGAAGTGTTAGTTTCCCATGAGCCTGTAAACCCTGTTCCTGTATGTGGCACCACTTAATCTCCTTTAATGAGATTCGGTTTTCTATACTTGGCACCAGGTAAATACATGTATCTATAGTTTTCCCAGTGTCTGGTGTGTATGGAACATTTTTGACCAGAAAACTGTAAAGGCCAGGCTGCTGTGATTTAATACTCCTGTGTGCTTCAAAGTACTTTCTCCTCCATGACAAGTTTCAGAAGGCACTTGACCCATGTCTTAATATTCACTTGATTTAGCCTGGGTTTTCTGCCAGTCTTTATTGTACTGAGCCTTTTACATACATAATTCCAATTACTTCTGACACAGGTCAGTGATAGGATTTCCTGTTGTTTCTGTTTAGCTAATAAACACCTTTGGTTTTGCCTCTATTCTCTCATGTTCTCTTTTTCTTACCCACTATATAAGCTGCTTAGACAAGAGCTTTTATTTGTGAGCTGGGTGATCTCCTGACATCAGGGAATGAATGAATCTGGATCGTTTTAGTCAGTTTGTGTGGTGTTATACTTGCTCCAAATTACTGCTTCACTTACTTCTATTGCCTCTGGCTTCTCTTTGCTTCTAATGGTTAGTCATTAGCGAGTAGCTCTGTTTCCAGGTTGCCTCTTCACTCTATTTATTCTTTCTTATGGTTTTTAGTTATTCAAAATCATGAATTTCCTTGTGGCTGTTTTATAAATGTAACTCAGTAGTATCTAAGTGATCCTATTGAAGAACAAGGTCTAGTTCTTCTAGTTACTCTATGAACACATGATTATTTTGTTGTTCTGGGAAATTTACCACACTGAAAAATGCAAATATCAAGAAAGAACTGCTTCTTTCTGTCCCCTTTCTGGCTCTTGTCATTGCTGTTTGGCAGTTATTCTCCTTCCTGTGCTTCATCCCATATCTGTTCTTGCCTCCTCCTCTTTATGTGCATGATTTGCAGTGCTGACATAAATTTGCTCTTGTGTTCTAGTCCCGGGAAGACAGGAAGGTAGAAGCCATCATGCACATGTTTGAAAACTTGGAAAAGAGAAAGAGGAGACGAGAGCAACCCTCAGACCGTAACAGCGCGGATGCTGAAATCACCGTCAGTTCTGAAGCTCCTGAGCTGGAGGAAATAAAAACAGAGACTCCTGAAACTGAGGATGGAAGTTCAGCACAGAGTGCTAGTGCTCCTGCTGCTCCTGCTCCTCCAAATGTTTCTAACAGTAACAGCAGTACTGGGGTGAACACACGACGGTCTTCACAAGTAACGGTAAGATGAAGATAGGACAGTTTAATAGCTTGTAGCAAGCTCAGATACAGGAGAGCTGATCGTAAGGTCATTCAGGATGGGAGGAGCTTCATGGGGTCTCTAATCCGTTCTGCATCAGGCAGGATCAGCTCTGAGGTCAGCCCAGGTTGGCCAGGGTTTAACCAGCCTTGGCTTGAATACCTCTAAGGTATTCAGTGGAGATTGCGCAGTCCCTCTGGGAAACCTCTTCCAGTTCATGGCTGTTCTCATGGTGAAACAGTTTTGCCTTGTATCCAGTCTGAACCTCTCATTTCAGTGTATGGACATTGATGCACCACTGCATCTTCTTAATGGCTTCAGCCTGGATGTAGGAAGACTCTTAGGTTCCCCTGAATTTTCTCAGGGCTGAACAAGCCCAGCTCCTTCACCAGTGGGCCCCTTCTGTATTGGTGTGAGCTTAAGTTGGATGGGTAACTGCAGTGATTGAGGAATTCTTTGCCTTTTCTTGGTTTTTTCAGCCAGGTCTACTTTGGATGCATGTGTTCTCATTATATGGCAGGGCCCAGATACCTGCCTGGAATGATTCATGTCAGCTCAGATCAGGAATAAGACCAGTTGCCTTGAGACAAGTGGCAAGTTTCATACTGCTGCTTTCTTCCTTAAAACAAATGTTCTTGTTGACCCCCTTAAGAACACAGCAGACAAAAAGATAATGTGCCAGTGTTTTAGAAGGGTCCTCAAAGCCATCTTAGGAGCCAGTACAGTCTAACCAGGTCTTGAGAGTCAGGTAGTGTCATTCAGTAGATCTCAATCCTTGATGCTGTGTGCAGAGAAAAAGAATACTCACAAAGATGCCTGGACTAATGACACTTTATATTGTAGGATGCTGTCCCTGAAAAAGCAGTTGCTAAGCCAGCTCCACCAAAACCCTCCAGGCCTCGACCAAAAAGCCGCTTCTCTCGATACCGAACCAGTTCAGCACAAAGACTGAGGAGGCAGAAACAAGCCAGTTCCCAGCAAGCTGAACTTGCACAGGCTGCTCCAGAGGAAGGAAGCACTGCCAGCTTGGTAACCACAGCAGATGTCAGCAATGTAGAAGGTCCAGGAGAAGGCAGACAGTTAACAGGATCTGACCCAGCTGCTATCCTGGCTGCAGGATCTCAGTCTAATCGAGCTGCAGTAAAGTACCCCAAAACTAAAAAGGTAAATATGATTGAGTGCTGAAACCAGAGGGGAAAAAAAAGGGTTTATGTGGCCTTTGGGGAGAAGTTGGCTCAAGGGAAACAGCTCTTCAGAATAGTTGAAATTATGTGACTTTTTTTTTTTAGAGTAATATTTGTTCTGTAGTGGATAAGAGCCCTCGTCATGATTCAGAATCTCTGCTCATCCCTGAACACGCAAAGATCAGACAAAGGAATTAGTTGATCTTTATGGCAAATCTACGCATACCTTAGACACCAGCAGGTGCAATCGAAGAGGTCTCACTTCTGGGTACAGCAAAGAAGCTAGTGCCCACTGCCACATACTGGCCATTAGTGGCCATTAGCCAGTAGTACATTTAGGCTTGCAGTTGGATACTAGTTTTGAACAAGGTGATCAAGTTATGGGAGAACCTTCTAGTAAGATAAATAGATGAATAAAATCAAGAAGCTACTTGAGTGAAACTGGATTGCCTGTTGTGCCTGCAATAGATGACAATTGGGTTTGACCCAGGACATCCTGGTTGTGTTCCTTCCTGTTGAGGAGGGAGGGAGGTTATAGCACACAGGCTGACCAGAGCACTGCTTTCCCATATGCCTTTGTGCCATATTGCCTTTCTTCACCTGTTCTAGTTGCATTGACATGTGTGTTTTCTCCTTCAGTATCTCGTTACGGAATGGCTGAATGACAAGGCAGAGAAGCAGGAGTGCCCTAT
Source organism: Psittacus erithacus (assembly GCA_009867235.2). Taxonomy (NCBI): domain Eukaryota; kingdom Metazoa; phylum Chordata; class Aves; order Psittaciformes; family Psittacidae; genus Psittacus; species Psittacus erithacus. The sequence continues at coordinate 29,148 of WYDI02032259.1, forward strand.
CGAATGTCCTCTGCGCATTACTACAGACCCAACAGTTTTGGCAACTACCCTGAATATGTTGCCAGGTCTCGTTCACTCCCCACTGATCTGTACCACACCTAAACACTACATTCGTTTTGGATCACCTTTCAACCCCGAGAGACGGCGAAGGCCCTTTCTGTTGGATGGAATTTACAGCTCCTGTAAAAAGGTATGTTTGCTCAGGTCTCCCCTTCAGGAGCTCTATAGTCAACAAGCTCTTAGTGGCATCCCTGTAAAGTCATTATGTCTTCTTTGAGCCTATTTCCATGTATTCCTGCTGAGCTGGCCTTACCTGGTGTGTCAATGCAGTCTCTAGGCTATGGCTGCTGACGCCTTCCTAGCCAGGGTTCAGTCTTCATCCTGGCCTTTTACGAGGTTGAACAACGGTTCCGTGACTCTCCTCTTAGAAACATGTACTTTCAAATCTGCAGTGGCTGTTTATTATCCAGCATATGTGATTCAAGGAATTTTAGTCATTGCCTTTAGAATGTTTTATGTTACCACTTTCACAGTCAGAGGGTGGTTTGCATTGTGGGGATAAGACAGTGTTGCAAAAGACCTCAAGAATACATTGCCTCAGTCAAGATCCATTGTCTTTGGAGAGCCTTTGTTGTTTAGTAAAGCTTCAGACTTGCCTGTTTGCAAGAGCAGGCCCACAGCTTTTTATTTGGGATCATAGACTATCTACAACAGATACTTGTGGCTGTGCATGAAGCCTGAACCAAGCCCAGCTGAGGACTTCATTCCTCCAGAGATGGTATGTGGCCGTGCTAGCAGTTACCCAGCACAGGGAAACAGTAGTCCCAGTTAGTTTGCTCAGTCAGGTTTCTGTCAGAATCCATCTTGCCTGTTGCCTGTCAGCTTTGCTCACTGGCTCTTCCAGTTCCTGTGTCATTGCTTGAGAACAATTTTGTGGAAATCCCTTCTGATCTTCCACTCTCAGTAGCTTTCACAGCCAGGTACCATGGCCTGGTTTCTTTGCCTGCCTTTGAGGGAGTTTTTCCAGGGAGAAGCTTTGGACTTTCTTGTTTCTACCTTCAGCCAATTTGTTGTTATGCCCTAACAGGCACCTACAAAAAGAAGCCAAGGTCTCTTGGGTATTTCCTTCACAGGTCAAGCTCTTGATCGTTCATATATACTCATATGAACAAAGCCATGTTTGTTTCTATGTGTCCGCACCATCTCTCCATGCGTCTTTAAGCTGAGAACTTCAAGGTTTGAGCTGCTTTTTTTGAACCATAACAGTGTCTTTGAGCCTCGGGCAGAGAGAAGCATTGAGAGCAAACCTGTAAGAGCTATTCTGAGTTGTCTGTTTGCTGTACAACCAGCCAGCAGCAAGCTCACAAGTAAGTGGAAACTGTTGTCACAGAATAAGTCTTCCAATCTGTTGCTTCAGTTGGCTATTTTCTAGTCATACAATAATTCTCACTGCTGGAGAGGGAATGGCCTAGTCTCACTCTGGATGTCTTCCATTTAATCTACATCTTTCCTGAAGTCAGATGTCCAAGATGTTGTGTTGCAGCTGGGACATTTTCAGAGCAGAGAGTTGCTCTGCATCTTGTAGCCTACACCCATTTTGTCCATCCCAGGATGATGACTGAATTTTCTTTGACAGGTTGATGTAGATTCATGTTCAGTTTATGATTTACTACACTTGGTAGAACACCCTGTTAGTTTTCTAGCCCTTAATTTTTCCGGAACAGATGTTGCAGAAAGTAGTTTGTTAGATTTCTGCCTTTTGAAAGGAAATGACCCATAACTGTTCCAAGTGGTTTCATCTACTTTTGTGGGAGTTCCCAAGCTTTTTTCATGGAGAATACTTGGTAGCATTCAGTGGTTTCATCACTGACAGTCTTGGATATGTAGAAAAAGTCTCTGCTCAGATTCAAGAATGTTTAGAAAACTCTCACAGGGAAGACCTCCCTTTCAGCCAGCTGAGGTCTAGAAATGGCACAGAGCTTGATGACTTTGCTCTCTCAAGACCTGATCTTTGTCTTGCCTGCTCGGTCAAGAAGGCTGATTTATGAGGGCTGTTGAATAGATCACATATTTTCTTGGGCTGTCTGCAGGCCTCTTCCTTAAACTACTGAGGACTGTGCCAAAACCTCTCAGCTGATGATCTCAGTTTGCATCCAAAGCCTGCCAATGTCTGAACCTCACAAGGAAACAACTGTATAACCTGCTCACATTAATCACACAGTGTACAGTGACTTGGCTGTCAGATCAGATCCCCATCTGAGGTAGCAGTGCTACAGACTGGCTGGCACTTCTCGCTTTCTCTGGTTGCCACAGTGGAACCCACTGGGTTATATTTGAACAGAGAAGAAGCATCTGCTGTACAGTAGTGAAAACCATCAATATAGGTCCTGTCACCTGCTCTTCATCCACGTCTTCAAGTTTTTCACTTGGAGGTTTGTGGCCACTGAGTTTCTGATGCACTTCCATGATAGCTTTGAGGAATTGTAAGTCACGTGTGTGTGTCAAAAATGGGATACATATTGCTGGTGTGCAGATGAACTGTGGATATCTGAAAGGTAACTTATGATTATAAACCTCTCTGGGAGAAGAGTCTGGTAGAGTCCGACAACACGAGTGCAAATCACTGTTTGCTTTTCTTTAGCAGTTTGCTGTCATTTTACTGAATCACCTTGGCGTATTCCCTTACATTGTGGTGGCTATTTTTTATAGTAAAGCAAGCAAAGGTTTCCTGCCTGCCATCAGGAATTGGTTTGTCTCAAGGTACAGGGCAGATTTGCCGAGACTTCAATTCATGTTCACTTGCATGAGATGTGAAACATTCTTTATTGTCTGTATTCAGAAGACCACTGTGACTTTCATCTCTTTTATTAGCAGCTAAGGAAAAGATTTGCCTTTATTATCCTCTTCTTGGTTTACCCCCCTTGGAAACTGCTGCTTGCATTTTATCACAGTTTTGCTTTGCTTTCTGTCTCTGGCAGCAAGCACGATCCTGGAAGAATTGTTATGTGATTAGACTCAGCCATTTCTCTGCTGGAATTGTTATAGCAGAGTCTGTGTTAAACTCTAATATGCCTTAGTGGAGCAGGGGGACAGTGTGTATGTGCTCCTGGGCAGGAAACAGCTTTTGTTGCAAAAATCAGGGGTTTAAGATAGTTCATCGTATTTATCTCCTATTTCTTTTAATTAAGATTCCTTGTAATAGTTTTTGGCTGCCAGAGTTTTGCATTTTGTCTATTTATAATTTACTCTCTACTTATCTTTGTGTTATTGCTGAAGACTGCTGAAAGCATCAGGAGCGCATAGTCAGCCCCATCACAGTAGGTGGTAGGCTCGGTGCTAACTGCTGTTGTTCTAACAGATTCCTGTCAGAGCACACCCGAAGGAGGTAACAGCAGTGTTCTGAGTGGTCTGCCCTGCTGCACTGAGGTGTTGGGGTTTGAGTGCATCCTGCAAAACAGCATAGAAAGTACCAGAGGGTTTGCACATTTATGCAGTCTCGTTCTGTTTCAGCGCTGGATCAAACAAGCTCTGGAAGAGGGGATGACTCAGACCTCACCAGCTCCACAAGAGAACAGAACCCAATGTCTATACCAAAGTAATGAGAGCAGCAGTTCTTCGAGCATCTGCAAAGATGACACAGGTAAGTGCTCAGCACCAGTAGTGTGGGCCCTTGAGTGAAACTGCGGAAGCTGCTGAATAACAAGAGCAGCTGTGCAGGATGTGATCTTAATGTGCACTCCTGCTCCATGGCACAGCTCTGTGCAGGTGAGAATGATACTTTGCCCTTTATTCAGTTTCTGCAGACCCATTCTAGCTTGACCGTGTGTGAAGCTTCTCAGTATTCTGTGGAAAGATAATCACTTTATCTTGTTTTATCAACCTCAGTGCTGTGTGATGCTTAGTCCAATAGAGGTAAAAACCAAAAAAGAGTACAATATCATCTCTTTTCAGCAGGGTGCTGTTAGATGGATGAATAAACATCTACTGACTATAGGAAGATATAGCAAAGTCTCACAGGCATGTAGGTAATGAGCAAACTATTAAGTCTCAAAGATGGAGGAGCTAAAATCTGTGAGTAAAGCAGCAGAATGGTTAAATATTGTGTCTGAATCTTTCTACAGAGAAAGAGGGTTAAGATCTGCCCAGTCAGGGATCAGTTTTCCAAGGAGAGCAGAGACAGGAAGCTAGACATCATGCAGAAAATACAGAACTGATTACTGGAAGGTTAGATGAATAGGAACTGAACAGAATGCCAGAGCCAATAGATGCATGCCCCTGGGCAAGACCTGATGAAGAAACAACTGAACTGCAGGATTTACTGAATGCTTTTATTTTTTTCTTCAAACTGAGCATCAAAAGGGATGTTATTTTGACTCTGGGTAGGCCTAAGGGAAAGGCGTTAATGCTTTGTGGGGGTGAAAAGTGTTTGGGCTGTATTGACGTAGCCTATAGGCAACTGTTAGGTTCAGGCAATAACTGTGCTGCCCGTGGTTGTGGCAGTGACAGTGGCATGTCCTCTGGCCCCTTTCCTCTTTCTATCCCTTCCTGTCTTGCTTTCTCCTAGCTCCCTCTTGTGCTTACTTCTGCTTGAGATATCTCCTTTCCTTGTTTGCTGCATGTTCCTGATTATGTATTTTTCTGCTATCAGTATCTAAACATGTCTCAGCATTGGTATGGAAGTGCTTCAGAGGTACTTAACTTTGAGGAACCTTTCGCAGTCACATTGGAGACTCATGGGCTCCATTTGGGCTGGGAATAGGGGGCAGAAGACAGCGTGTGGTTTGCACGTGGTTAATGGGTAAGGTTAATGGTTGAGCCCTGTCCTTAGCTCAGTCTGTTTTTCAGACTTGCTGAGTCCCCTGAAGAAATGGAAGTCTCGCTACTTGATGGAGCAGAATGTGAAGAAGTTGCTGAGGCCGCTGTCTCCCATCACCCCTCCACCTCCCATCCCTTCAGTTCCTGGCTCAGCGAGCCCTCAGCTGGCTACACCCAGCTCATCACTGCCGGGAGAGGAGGAGAGTCGCAATGGTTATGGCATCATGTTCTCACCAATTCCTTCTCTGGCTGCTAGTCGCTGCAATACTCCACTACAGTTCGAGGTAAAGCTGACCGGGGACTGGAAGTGCTAAAAAGTATGGGACAGGGGTATTTGCAGCAGAGGTAACCCTACAGATACCTTCCTTTCTGACAATGTGGTTATGTTGCTGAGCGGCATCACTCGAGCACTGCTGCCTTTCTCCTCTACTCCACTTCTGGCCAAAACTCCTGCTCTAGTCGAAGCTTGCTGCAGCCTAGCCTCCCCTCACTTTGTAGCTACCATTATAACATTGGTATAATTCTCTTCTCCACTTCTGCACAGTAGCACCCAAGTTTTGCAGACTTTTCAGTGTTTTTTAGTCATCTTCCCCACTCCAGATCTCTGTACCAGTGTGGCTAGTACACTGTTGTGGAAGCTCACTGTAGTGTTTCGGAGATCTTACTTTACCTTTCGAGCAAACCCAGGCTTTCCTTTCTGCCTTGTTCTCAGACTGAATGCTGTAAGTGGCTTTCTGTATGGTTTCATGGTGCAAACACTTAGCTGACGTCATGAGAAACACAAAGAATAAGATGCTTTTCTTAACATTTGTGTTCTGTTTAGCATGAAGCACAGTAGCCCAGTCCTGTCTCTGTGCTTCCAGGAAGCTTTAGAAACTGCTTAACAGGTGGAGTTGTCATCCCGGGCTATTTCCCGGGATACTCTGTTTAGAATAGCCGTTGCCAACCTCTTTGCTTATTTTTTCATTGATTTTATTTTGCTTCTTGACTTAAGTGGATGAATAACAAGATGCTTTTCTCTTCTCTAGAACGTATCGTCCCCTGAGAATTCCCCTGCGCACAGGCCTGAGTCTATGTCACCCGAGGTAGTTATCACACTGTCTTGATTACATTTGAGGCCAGAGTGTGTGTGCTTATGTGTGTATTGAGGCCATGGTGGGAGGGGAGGGATGAGGAGTGTGGAGGTGAGTGGGAATAAGGGTGGAGCATTAGTCGCAATAAGGCTGAAGAGAGTTTTCAGGGTTCTCACAAGAGAGCGAACAAATTGAGGACTGGATTTTATTATTCACTTGACACTGATGGAAAGCAGGCAGTGTGAAGTCTTGGTATGTCTCAGCTACTGAGGTGAAGGCAAGAGGTCTGGAGACCCTGGAGATACCATCACCAACTTCAGCTCCAGCCCAGCAGATAAGTGCTGTGTGATATTTACTCAGTAGCAGCAAAATGCCTATGGGAGGAGAAAAGGGGAAGCATTCACGACTAGTTTGGAGTTAGGAGGACACAGTGGTGCACCTGACCTGCTCCCTTCAGCCTGGATTTGTCAGCTGTTCACTTGCAGACTTTAAAACATTGAGGTGATGCCAGAAAGAAGTATTTTGTTTACCTGTTGGCCTGTTGTAAAACATGAGGTGAAGTATTCAGAGCCTGTTTCATTGCAGAAAGTACGTGCTCATCTCCAGTGTGGCAGAGGAAACATCCTCAGCAGCAGCAGTAGGGCAGAGCTGGTGCCTGGTGCTGCTGTGTTTTTGCCTAAGCACTGTAGTCCTGCAAAGAGGATGAAATCTTGTCAGTTATGCTCATTGTCTGAGATCCTGACATATTAACATGGTGAAGGAGATGATAATGCAGTTGCCCTGGAGGGTTTTTGGCACTTCAAGCAGATAAATGGATATACTGTTGTATCAGTGCCTAGTGCTCTGGAAACTGTGATAGCACAAAGATGATGCCATTATGGTTTTGTTAGAGGATGTAACATGTAGAAATGCAGTATAAATTAAATGAATGTACTATTGTTAGAGATTTCCAAAGCTTACAATAAGTGAAAATAAATGGCTTGGATATCCTGGTCATTTTATTGTTAGGAAGTCAGTAGTGGCTGACTTGGGACAGTCAAGAATTGGCTAATAGAACAACAAATGGACAGCAGATCTTTCCTGTTTTCTCCCCAAAATGAACCCAGTTAGTACTGTGCATTACCATCAACTTTGGGACATACGAGGCCATTGTGAAAATGCTTTTTTTTTCTTCATTAACTGCTCGGGCATAGTGCTGACCCTTCTTCTCCTGCTGCAGTTCTGCTAAACTGATTCTTAGTTTCAGTCACTCCTTGTAGAATGAGCGAAATAGTGCAGGAAAGGACCAAAGGAGGGATCAAAAAGTTGCTGAGAAGCAGTAAGCTAGCATTGTACAGAGCACTTTCTGACTTAATTTTCTCTCCCTACCCTTGCCTGACCCTTTCCCTGACTTCCCATCCTCTCCTGTATCCTTCTCGGGTTTTCCAGCTCTGCGTCCGATCCGACTTGGATTTGAAGGGTGGGTACGTGGATTCCAGTGCAAACACCTGCCCAGAACGGCCATTGCTGCTCAACTTTGGATCCTCTGATCTGGCTCCACAACCCTCCATAAACTCTACTTCAGAGATGAACTTCCCAGGGAAAAGTGGGGAAGCACAGATGCTGCTACGAAGCTCTGATCAGGCTTTTCGGACAGAGTTTAATTTAATGTATGCCTTCTCCCCATTGAACGCTATGCCACGTGTGGATGGGTTGTTGCAGGGATCTCCTCCTTTGGGGGAGAGGAAGCCAGTGAATTCAGAAGCAGGATGCTGCAGCTCTCCTGCTGAAGGGTATTTCAGCAGACATGAGTCAGGGCTGCTTAAAGAGACAGTGCATGGATCCATGTCACCCTGCGGCGAGAGGGCTTGTGAAGGCGTCAGATCTGCTCCTCAGAATCCTCCACAAAGGAAGAAGGCAAGTATTCCTGTAAAAGGAAGTCTTAGGTTGTAGGAACCTGAGTGGGAACAATAAGCACCATGGAAAGACTTACAGGGAGAACAAGGAGAGCAGGATACAGTGCAAATATAGTCTGGGTAAAGTAATCCAAGCAGCCAGTGCCTGGATGAAAACACTCTAAACGTTGTTAAGAGTGAGCTGCCCTTTAGGCAGGATTTTGATGTGAGAGGTGGAAGAAAAAGACCACAATGAAAATACCTCTTTTGGGAGTCGTTCAAATGAGACGAGGCCCAGAGGAATAACAGTGCAGCTGTACTAGTTGATGGAGGTGTTACTTACCAGGATGGAAAGAGTTCTTACTGGGGAAAAGGGTCTAATGTTTGAAAAGAAAACATAGGCTGTTTATTAAGACATATTAGGACATTACTATGGAAACAGTAACATTGCAAGAAAAGTAGACGAAGGTGTTTACTTAAATTTTAGCTCTTTAAAAGTAAAACTTAGGCCCTTAGAATACCAGGTTGGAAGGGACCTCAGGGAACTACAGGAGTATTGTTTAAAGAAAGCAAATGCGTGTTGGTTTCTAACTCAGATCACTTGGATAAGTGTCCAGCTGAGTGGAATGTCTTACTTCTATTCCATTTCTGGAGGGTTTTGATCTTTTTCCAAGTTATACTTAAAACCTTCATATGTTGAGTTACTTTTGGAAATACTCTCTTCAACATTTTAGTATTGCAAAGCCTTTTGTGCAGTCATTGAGTCATAGTTGATAAATTCTACAGCAAAGCTGCCTTCTGTAAGTCCTTTATGTCTCTGTGCCTCATAATAACTCTTATGAGGAAGGCATACTGAAAGGTAAGTGCTCAGATGTATATACGTATATACTTTTGACCCTGCTGTCCCTGTGTTAGGAGACTGTGTTATCTGGGACTTTTTAGTTTGTGTCTTTGACAAATCTGAGTGCGTTTTACACAATCTACAGTCTACATTTACTACAAGTGGGTTGTTTTTTAGGGGTTGGTACTGGCAGTTTGCAATACCACCATAGCAGGAACCCACTCGAAGAAGGGTGTTGAGAGGAGGAGAATATAGGGGCTTGATGGTTGAATATACAAGCATGTACTGAAGTAATGTGAAATCCCAGGTTGTTAGAGAAGCAGGCTAGCTGGATATTTCTTCTCAAGTATTGGTCATATGCTGGTCCAGTATGGGTGAGCGTGGCAGTCAGTGAGTGGTCTGCATCTGTGCCCCTTTGCAGGCACTCCAGTAAAAGAGCTGATTCAAGGAGATTTTATAATCCCAACGAACCTTTTAAAGTTTTATCTGCAAACCCAAAGAAAAAGATTTTTGAAATGGGTGTTGGGCCTGTTCCTCCCCCTCTCCTAGTCCATTGCATTCCCAGACTCATGGCTGCGTTTTTCTCTCCAAGGTATCTCTATTAGAGTACCGCAAGCGGAAACAAGAAGCCAAGGAGGGAGGTGATTCCATGCGATGTACAGGGACTCCCACCCGACAGGGCAGCAACAGCTCTGGGACTGACACAGATGGCAACAGCTCTGCAGTACGAACCCCATCCTCCCCACACAGTGGCTTCTCCCCTTCTCATTCCTCCCTGCCTCATGTAGAGGACGTCAGCCCACCAGACTCGAGGGGGGCTAGTTCCTCATCGTCACTCAGCAAATCCCAGGAGAACATCAGCAGTAGGTGGTGAGTGTTATCCTTCCAAGCAAGGCTGAGGTTGCTCCACAGAGGAGGACCAGACTCTCTAGGGGGCATGTCCATAACAATGTCTGCATTTGGATGGATTCAGTCGGGTCTCTTGGCATTGTTCTTTTGTAATCGCTAAGCAACTGTGAAGCATACAAGCAGCCTTCTCAGCCTGCCCTTTAGTTCTTGGTTTAGATATCAAAAACTGTCTTTGAAAGATACAAAGATAAAGAGTTGACTCCTCCACTACTTTACTTTTAAAGTCTCAGGTTTGAAGGTCTTGTTCTTGCAATGGGAATTTAAACCAGGTCTGGTCTTCTTGAGTCTGAGTGACACTGAATCAGCTCCTACTCAGAGCCCTCTGCAACTTGACATGTGAGAAGCAGGGACAGTGGAACAACTCCAGCTTTACTGATGCCTTGCACATACAGCTTGAAGAGCAGTTAATAGACTGCAGTCAGTGGGTTGCCAAAGGCATGGGAAAAACACCTTTATCGTGTTACCATGAGAAGGTTTGATAAGGGGAAAGGCTGGTCTTCAAAACCTTTTGAACCTGGTAATAATGTCTGGTCCAGAAACTGAAGTACTGCAGCACTGGAATGCAGAGTGTTTAATTCTATAGCGTCACTGCAGTGATGGTTAAGATGTTCTGCTGACTGATGTAGTACACTGGCTCTTCTGCTTTGTTTTCAAGTTCTGTTCCTGCACACCACAGGCTAAAAGGCAGGACTTTCTTAATGCTGATCTCCACATAAGCAGCTGTGCCACTGCTCATGTAGTGATGGGGGTGGCAAGAGAAGAGATGCAAAGCAATGCTGAAGGCAGTGAGGAGGAGGATGTCTGTGTTAAAAGCGCTTGAGAAACATTCATTTGGGTGGGTTTGCAGGGGCAATGAGATCTGCTTCTTTCACTTCTTCATCACTCTTCAGGCAGAGATTAATAGAAATAATTTGTCGGTACTCTGTCTAGCAGATGACCTTCTGCCAGATGTTGGGATTTGCCACAGCTGAGCCTGATGATTAGCTTATAATCATTATTTTCTAATAAAGCATTATCCTGTGCAAGCATTGATAACCCATGTCCTTCTCCTCCTGTGCCACTTCTTTCTGCCTGCAAAAAGGTGAAAGAAAAGCCTTGAATGGGAAAAAATAATAGCTCAGGGTGAGGTGTTGGTGTGGCAGCCTTGCTCTAGTGCCATGTTTTAGATTCCAGGCTTCATCTGTTGCTTGTCAGCAGGTGCTCCGGCTTCAGTTTCTGACATGGTTTCCTGAGTAAGTATTGTGTGGGAATAAAGATTGTATTGTTCCTGGACACTGGATGTAAAGCTGGAACCATGCTGCGATGTTTTGAAATGGGATGAAGCAGTTTTGCTGCCTTTTAAGTCCTTATTCTTCTGTGTTTTAATGGGCAAGGCTAACAAATGTACAAGTCACCTTTTACTTAAAAAACTGTATTAGGAACTGCATGTTACAGAGTTAAAGTTGTGACCCAGTTTCATCTTTAAGTGCCTACATTCCAGATACGTTTCCAGACATTCACAATAGGATAATATCAGGGACAGAAGGAAAGGGTGGGAACTAAAAATACGTGCCTTACTTTGTCCGAATTGTCCAGATTTTTGCTGAATTCTGCAATAATTGCCAATAGCTTTCAATTAAAAAAAATTAAGTTTCTGTCTCTTTCAGTTGCCAAGATACAGCCATCACAATGTAAACAGATGTGCTGCTGCCCAGTAAACCCAGCCTTGCAGAACACTGTCTCCAGCAAAACAATAGCAGCAACGAAGGTGTGAATTCACCCCCTCACCCTATTCACCTCCATGAGGTGTGAACTCTGGTGCCTTCTCCCTTCTGCTTCAGTGAGGGGTGAATTTTAATGTCTGGGCTATTTATTTAAAGAAATAAAGCTGATGTAAAGCACAGTTTTCAATATACCTTCAAAAAGAGAATAATTAAATACAGAAATCTGTGAAGATGGTGTTAAGCTGCATGCTTACACAGTATGCAGTGCATTTAATATTATAACACATACTTAAATTTAGGCATTCTTAAGGCACATGTTCTTCAGTGTTTAGGGTAAAGGCATTGCGAATCCCTGGTCAAGGCAACTATCTCATGGTTTAAAACGCATACTTCTAAAGAGACTTGGATGGTCCTGTGCATGGTAGATTGAATGTTGACCTGGGGGTCTGGGGTTTGGCTGTGGCTCTGTTTTTCGCCTGCACATTGGCTTTAGGAAAGCTGCTTCACCTCTTTTTCACCCTCAGAGCAGACACTGGTGGTATGTGATGGGACAAGATCTAGCACCAGTTTTGAGTGGAGAGTTTTCACATCACCAAATAAATGGGACAAAGTAGTATGAGTGGGCAAAATGGCCAAACTAGGTGTGACTACTGTCTTGACTCTGTAAAGGTATTGGGTTTGCGTCTTTGTAGGTTGAATACAAGTAGTCTTATGTGAAATAACTGCAACTAATCTTAAAAGAGGCCAGGATTTCCAAAATGCTGTTGAATCTCAAACATTTTTTCTGGGATGAGGTGGCCTGTAATGTGCTGATCTACTGAACTGGGTGGTTTATGGTTTCGATAAGAGTGAAGACTTTGTTCTTCTGAGGGCAGTGCTATCATGGCAGCCAGGGACTGGCAGTGTAAAATCCCACAAGAGGTTATTTACATTGCAAAGGCAGTTCAGAAGTTTATTCCTCATCTGTCTATAGAGCTGGTGGTCTCCAATTCCCTCCCTTTTATGGTAGGGGTTTGTGCTTGCACTAGCGTTTACCAATGGATTTAAGCAAAGCCAAATGTGTCTTGTGATTATACCAAGGACCCCACAGCCCCTGTGTGTGTTGGTCACGTCGCTCTTAGCTGTGTCATAGCAATCCTCAGCTGTTACTGGGGTTTTGTTGCAGGATGGTCCCAACGTCGGTGGAGAGGCTTCGAGAGGGCCGGGGGATACTTGAGAAGGTGCTGAGAAGTGGTGCAAAGGTATCCCAGAGAAACGAGTCCTCACCTACCTGTGACAGTGTCATCGAGAGAGATGCAGGTAGGGAGAGGAGCCTTTTGAATGCTTGGTTGGTGGGAAGTGATGGGCTCAGGTAACTTTGCAAACTTCCCTTTGAACTTAGTTGTACTTTCATCTTACTTTATTGCTATTCAGATACGCATTGAGCCTATATCCCTCTTCTATTGGACCTGGAGGACCTCCAGGATTCTCCAGAGTTTGGATTCAAGGCTTACCTGCATCTTTGCTCTGGCAGGGACAGCTTCTTTGTCCTTGGACAGATGGGTTAAGCAGCATCACCTCAACTGCCCCTGGCTACTGGGGATAAAAGTGCTAGCATTTAATAGCTCTAGCTGGCTGAACATTCAGATAAATGTACTATCCCATTAAAATGCAGGTGTATGCTTTAGGCAGTGCTAAGAACTAATTTAGCTTCTAAATCTTAGCTCTTTTTGAAGTTATCGATTCGCTGAGTTGTGATGTTTGTCAGTTGTGTGAAATGCACTGAGCTCAGTTCAGTTCTGGTTAATGTTCTTTTCTTCTCTCAATAAAGCATTGTCCTCACCAAGTGGCACGCAGGGTCAGTGTTTGTGACTTGAGCTGGAATTACACCCCTCTGTTACTGATCAGTGGGCTAAAGGTGAGGTGTAGCTGTGAGAGATGGACAGATCACTTCATCATTGCCCAGTTTCTTGGCCCTGAAATGGAGTGATTTTTCTTTTGTTTATTTTGCAGTCTCTGTTGAGCACAGTTGTTCTTCCCTAACAGACGGTGCCCTTGGAGCCCTCACTGCACTTGGGACTCAGGGCAGTGGATCATTGTATCTGTATAACTTTGTTGCCATCTGCCCTGCTTCCTCATAGCTGAGGACTGTTGTTAGACTCCTGGCTGATACGACTGCAGCTTGCTGCTGATCTGTAGCAGGGATCTGAACCATGTGCAGTAAGGCCTATTTAGAAGGGTAGGCAAAATCCAGGCTGTAATCTGTGCAGCTCTGGCTTTTCAGTCCTACCCAAGAGCCAGGCTGGAGCTAAATGCTTGTCTACATTGATCCGTTCTTTCTTGATGCACAAAACCCATCCCACTCCAAGCTGTGAAAACTCCGTGCTGCGGCTGACAAAGGTCTTTTTGTCTCTTTCATCCTAGCGCAGCAAAACGCCTTTATTTTCTTCTTTTGCATACTTGGGCAGTTTCTTCAGTTTAGATTCTGCTTAGATTTTGTGAGCCACCTTCCCTCCCCCAGCTGCTGGTCTGCTGCTTACTGGAACAAGGGAGTTGCTGAGTCCCTGCCATGCCTGGTGTCACCTGTAGCAGTTGTGACAATACACGCTTGATTACACGCACAATACGCAAGTGAACACAAGTGTTCACTTGATGCTGTAACAGATGCTAATATGAGGGGAGCTAAAAACCCCGAATTTGAATGATTTGCTGATGGGGAGCTTAGGGATGAGATGGAATTTGTGTGCATGCCATACCTGTGAGAATGGCAGTTGCTCCCAGTTCAAGCTGTCACTTCATACAGGCCTTAGGTTGATGCAGGCCAGTACTGCCAAGAAAAGCAGTTCTTTGTGTCCTTCCTTGTGCAGGTATGAAGAAGTGGGTGAGGGAAATGTTGGCTTTATCTTTTAAGTTTATATAAAACAAATTCAGGAAGGTCATGGTTTATTTGCTCTTCGTCTTCCAATAGCCTTTAACTTGTCAAGGTGTGTTTTGTGGGCAGCGCTGCAGTAAATAGTGCAGCCCTGCTGATGTGCCTGGCCTTCAGAAACAAGTCCTTCTAGAGGTCTTTAGATTTCTTCTGATTCTCACACTCAGCTTCTGTTGGTCACAGCCATCTCCTGGAGACTGAGCTCTTAGTGTCTCCTGTGCATGACTGCTTAACAAAGAATGGCCCAAACTCCCAGGCTTCGCTGTTCTGCAGTGCAGCACTTGGAATGTCACCTACAGCAAACAGCTGCTGGATGCATTGGATGCCACTTCAGAAGGTGGAAGGTGGCACAGGACACGTGCCGGTCTCTGTGCAGGTCCTGTGTCCTCAGCTTCAACAGCAGCCGAGAGCTCTGTCAGATTCCTGCTTAGCCAAGCTGGTAACTGAGGCAGCGCAGAGAGGACAAGGCAGCAAAGCCATGGGCGCTGCTGGCACCAAGCTCCTGCCAGGGCATCTGGTGCAGAGCCAGACCTGTCTGGCACAAGTACAGAGCAGAATGAGGCAGCGTGTCCTGTTTCATGACTGAGATACATCTGTCATATAGATTTGATACTAACACCAACAGTTTCACGGAGGCATTTCAAACGTGGCTGCTGAGAGTCCCTGAGATGCTGCAGATAAACAGCTCTGTCTCATTAGGCTGCAACATAACTGATGTGAGATGTTCCAGTGCCACCAGCTTCACTCCCTCCTAAAGGAAGCACCATTCCCAGCTGAGCCCCGTGGCTGCAACAGTAGTAACAACGGAGTAGCACGCGTGGCAAAGCCGCTGTGTCACTTGCAGCCAGTGCTTCTTGCCTGCCCCAGTTCAGGTTCAGTTCTTTGGCAGGACCAGGAGCTTGCCCACCCTCTAAGATACAAGTGCTAGAAAGGCTCTGTCAGGAAGCAGCTTTGCTCCTCTTGGTCTCTCACGTAACTAAGGTGGATCAGTGCGTACTGTGCTGCTGGTGCCCTTCAAACCTCAAAGCATTTCCCTCGTCTTGGCCCGTTTTACAAGTAGGCATTTCTGAGGTCTGGGAGTAACTGGAGCAGCTCAGTTGACTTCCAAAGCATAATCCCCAAACCAGCAGAAGGGGTGCTGGCAGCCTTGGCAGCGTCAGACCTCTGGACCTGCCTTTGAGGAAAGCCTGCAGCAGGATGCTTCTGGCAGCCATTTAGGAAGGGGCAGTTCTGTCTCCCCAGCTGTAACTGTAGCCAGTGTGGATTCCTGTGAGTGGAGAATGAGCCCTTAGAAACTGCCTTCTGCCTCTTGTATCCTTCTGAGCATCCGGGGGAGCCCTGGCTCGGTCTGTGCGGTGTCACCAGGTGCAGATAGGCTGGTCCAAGGCAGGTGAGCTTCATGCTAAACCAGAGGGCGCTGGAAGAAGGGAACCAGCAGTTCCTAGCGTGGCTGGTTTACACATGGTAAGGGTTTCCAGTTGCCTTTTGCTGGGGCTCCTCAGCTCCTGTAACGCAGGTGGCTGAAGGAGCTGCTCGTCTCAGCTGTAGCTGATGGGGTGCGTGCAGTGTCAGTTGAGAGGGAATGGCTGTGGTCTGAGTTCAGAGGGTGAGGTTTAACATCTTGCGTGTACCTTGCAGACACGGCCGGAGGAGACACTCCAGAAGCACACAAGGGGCCGGCGGTTTACAGTCCTTCTCGATACAGCTACCAGGTAAATTCTTTCCCGTGTTTCCTGCCCATTCCGAAATAAAGCTTTTAACAGGATTTGAGGGGATCTGGGCTTGGCTGCCAGTTGTTCCCAATCCGGCTCCACTAAACACCCTTGGCATGGGCAGGAAGTCAGTCTGATGTGCCTTTTCTTCTTGTCTCCACTGATTTACTCAGCTCCTGCAGTCTGACAGTCCCCAGGCAGAGTCACAGACCCTTCTCCAGCAGAGTTCCTCCCCCTACAGAGGACACCTTACTCCGTCTCCTGGGTACAGCTACCGAGCAGCAGCACAGAGAACAGGACACAGCCTCTCTCATGGTTCCTCAGAAACATCCCTCTCCTCCTCCTCCTCCTCCACCACCTCATACTCCAGCCCTGCCCACTCGGTCTCCACAGACTCCTCTGCCCTGTTTGCAGGGAATTCGGGGTATTACAGCAGCCAGCAGCACTCTGGCAGCATCAGCAGCAGCCTCCTGAAGAAGAGCTGCCCTGCTGCTGCCAGCCCAGCACAGCAGACGGCTGTGGACTCTTCTTTGTCCTCCGAGTCGGGCTCCCAGTCCTGCACAGGCACGTCGGGCTCCTCCTCTGCTCCCCCAAGTGCCAGGTCACTACAGTCAGACTTGAGGACTATGAGCCTGCCGAGCTCGGGGCAGCCTGTGCTCTACCAGGGCTCCCGGGGGGCAGTGATTTCCAGTGCACAACACTATCAGCACCGCGGGGGGAGCAGTGTCCATCAATACAGACTTCAGCAGCTCCAAGGTTCTGGAGTAAAGACTCAAACAGGACTTTCCTAGGGCTGCCTGGACTCCTGGAGGACAAAACTGCCCATAGCTCCTTCCAGTCACCTCTGGAAGTGGCTCCTGGGCCAGTGTTGGGAAGCTTGCACCCGATGCTGGGGTGCCAGGGGTCAGAGGCTGAGGTCTGACACGCACGGGTGAGATTTGTGAGCAGTGTTGGCCTCTGGCCTTGTAGGAGAAGGCAGATTCCTCTTGAGGCAGAGACTGTAGCAAAGCTGTTCCCTGGCACGTGGGTGCATTGCAAAGAAATAGGCAAATGGTTGAAGTGCAATGACTGTGGTGCAGCCTCTGCCTCTCGTCCGTGCCCATGGCCATAGTCACCCATGCGGCGCGGACAGCTTGTTGAACACGAAAGCAGTTTTCAAGGCAAACCTTGGGGGAAGTGGATCTCCAAATCCCAAAGCTCTCTCCATAGGTCAGGTTCTCAGTGCGGTCTGGGGAGGGCCTCAAATCCGTTACGATCATTCCAGTCACGAGCAGACGAGCGCGCTCCCGACCGGAGCTTTTCCCGAACAACAGAGCCTCCGCAAATGTGAACTAGCACGGGGAGGGGTGGGGGGACAGGGAAGGGGTTGGAGTGCGTGTGCCTATCGCTGCAGAGCATCGGGGATGCACTGGGATCGCCGCTCTGTGAGCAGGAGCGGTGCTGCGGGGTGACCGGGGATGGGGGGAGCTCGGTGAGTCAAGTGATGCTGCGGTGCTGCGGGATGTCATTCCCAACCCGGCGCATTGCGCTGTCTGTTCGATTCCATACAATTGCCAGCTTCTTTCTCACTTGTTTACTGTAATATCGGGCGTGTTTTTATTTATCTAATTTTATATTCAGTTATAACCATCGTAGGTTAGCTAATATATGACAGGTGTCATCCCTGGTGCTGCAGTGGAACTTCTCCTCTCTCTTGGATAACATAATGCTGTGAGTCCGTCTCCCCTGTCCTTTCAGGCGCAGTCTTCTTCCTTTCTGGGTTTTGTTTTTTGGTTGTTTTCTGTTTGGGTTTTTAGGACTGTTACAGGTTTCTCTGCATTCACAACCTAAAATCAGGTGTAGGGGGAGACTTTTAAACTATTGAAAACAAACAGAGTAACTTTCTCACCCTGTCTGGCTGTGAGCGTGTCGGGATGGGACTTGTCACCGCGCCGTCGGGTGGCTCTATACTGTATAATATAGGTGTAAACTTCACTCAGCTTAGCCCTGGGGGTGCAGCCCCCCCCCTCGGTGCTGGGCAGGGCACGGGGCAGACGGGCTCTGCCCTGCCAGGGGCCATGGGGCGGCCCCATCCCCAAGGCTCCGGTACCTTTGGGCGCAGCAGTGGGGCAGGAGGGAGGGAGCCTGGAAAGCTCTTGGAAGGGTGTGGGGCTGTAGCTTCTTCCTCTAGTGGAGTTTTTACACCGTGCTGTAACATTTGAACTTTCACAAGAGATGTAATAATTTTGATAATAAAAATACTTAACTTGACAAAAACAACGGTATTTTGGAGTTTCTTTCCCGGGGGGGGGTTGGTGTCTCTTCGCTGTCCCTGCGGGGTAAATGAAGCCTCATAGGAGCAGCTCTTCCTGCCTGGGCAGGAGAGCTGGGCTGGGGCAGCCTGGACAAGAGAAGGCTCCTGAAGGGGAGACCTTAGAGCAGCTCCAGTGGCTGAAGGGGCTGCAGGAAACCTGGAGAGGGGCTTTGGCCAAGGGCAAGTGGCGGGGGCCCTTTTCGGAAGCCCGAGATGTGCAGAGCCTGGAGCGGGCCCGACCGGGGCCTCAACCACCGAGGTGCGAGGCAACAGCCAGCCCCTGGCGCGCCATGGGGAGGGCTGAAGCACTCCCACCCCACCTCCTGCCTTGCCACGGGGTGGGACAGACCCTTCCCCTCCCCTTGTGTGCCAGCCCCATCTTCATCTTCCCCTTCTCCTCCCTTCCCCATCGCGGCTCTGGCACCCACCCAACCGCTCTCCCACCCCATGTAGCTGTGCCATGGCCCGGCCCTTCGCCCCCCTCTTCCTCATGAGCTCCTGGAGCAGCCCGTGTCCTGCTCCTCCCCACACCACAGGCCTCCAAGCTCGTCTGGTTTCAATTATATTTCTCAATAAGGTTTTGTGAAACACCGTATCAAACTTTGTACTAAAATACAGATATATTACAGCTACTGTATTCCTTTCTCCACTGATTCGCGTGGGTTTTCTTCCTTGGTTTGGTTTCCGATGCGGCCGGCAGCAGCACTCTCCACTCGGCAATGCCCCGGCGCTGCCGGCACCAGGAGCTCCCGCCAGCCCCGCTCCAGCGGGACGCCCGGGTGCCGGAGCAGGGACGAGGCTGGCGGAGCCCGTCGGCGGCAGCACCGGCGCCGTCCCGGGTCACTTTGGCTCCCAGACTGTTCCTGGGCGCAGCTCCGTCCCTTGGGCACGACTTACCTGCTCCACCAGCCCTGGGCCGTGGCTCCTGCAGCGCCCTTCATTGCCATCCCCAGCGGCTCCGCTGCCTGCGGCCGTGCTCCTGCTCCGCTCCCAGCGCCCGGGTCCAGCCCTGCCAGGGGTCCCCCCCGATCCCCGGGGAGCCCTGCAAACAGCCCCCGGCTGCTCGCACTGAGACACAGCCAGTGCTGAGGACTTTATTGCATTGCAGGGGCTGCAGCGCCCCGAGCCCCCCCCCGCGGCCAGGACCACGGTCCCAAGCGCCGGCGTGGGCACCGGGGCCGGTGCCGGCTCTCGGGCGCCGCGTGTGTGTGCGATGGAGGCTGGGTCGTGCTGGATGGAGGCTGCCGGCTCCCTGCGAGGCGCAGCCAGGGCCGGGAACACTGCGGCGCCCGTGTCCCCATGCGCGGCAGGGAGAGCCCGGTCACCAGTGGAGATAAAAGCACCGTATGGGGATGGAGGGGGAAGGCGTTTGGCAGCAGCCCGCGGCCAGCTCGGGGAAGGGGCTTGGTGGGACGGGAGGGTCCTGCACCCACCGGGGGGTTGTTGGCATGTTCGGCTGCTCCCACTTACCAGGGTTACATTCAGCAGCGGCGGCAGCGAAGCCCCTGCGGCGCCCGTGCTGGTGGGGGGGGGGACACAGCCCGCGGCCTGGCCACGCACCGGGAACGCCGCGTCCCGGGGCTCGGGGGGGGGCTCGAGTCACTTTACCCTGTTTAGAGTATGAATGCACACGTGAAAGCAGGGGCTGAGCCTCACCCCGGCCGCGGCGTCCCCCGGCCGCGGCGGCGGGATCGCGGCGCTGTACAGAATGGGAGCAACGGGCGCGGAGCTGCGGCGCTGCGCGGCGCGGCGCGGGAGGAGCGGGCGGGGGACGTAGAAATCGGTTAAAAACTGCTTTCCCCTCGAAACGAAGCCGCGCTCGGACGCGGCCCCGGAGGGAGCGGGGCCGCGGCGTCCGCCCCCGCTGGGGGGGTGCATGGGATGGCGGTGCCGGCGTGGACGTGGAGGCGGCCGCGGCGGGCGGGCGGCGCGTCCCCGGGGCGCGGTGCGGCCGCGGGCAGCAGATGAAGGGCGGGATGAGGAGGGAGCCCAGGCCCCGGCTGCCGGCCGGGGGAGGAGGGTCCTGCTGCGGGCGCTCGGCCCTATATCCTCTGCAGGGAGAGCAGAGCCGGTGTCGGGCAGGACCCACTGCGTGTCACCAGCGTGTGCCACGCACGTGTCTGTCCCCATTGCCCTGCGCAGCCAAGGGGTTCCTCCATCCCATCCCACCCGGATGGGGCCACCCAGCACAGGCAGGGCTCAGGGACGGGACAGGGACACCCAGGACTTACCGCAGTGCCAACAAAATCTGTGGAAACAGAAGAGAAGGCGTCAGGCACCGAGCAGCAGCTCCCTCCCATCCTGCCCGAGCCCTCGCTTCGTCCATGGGACCAGGCTGCTGGAGGGACTGAGCCCCCGCCTCCAGGGCTATTCCCACCCAGAATCCTCCCTCCATGGCCACAGAGCAGGACCCTAGTCAGTGCTGTGCTCACCTTTGCTCTCTGTCTTGAGCTCCTCGTGCAGCAGGTCGTTCTGCCGGTTGCCGAGGACGAAGGCCAGGAAGGAGAGGATGAGGGCGTTGAGGATGCCGATGATGGCCAGGATGTAAGCCCAGCGCACGGAGCAGTCACCCAGGGAGTACTTCCCTGTCTTCTCCCCGCACATGTCCCGTATGGTCTCTGCATCCCAGCCGTCGGGGAAGATCATGCAGCCCAGCACCAGGCAGAGCGCTGCAGCGGGAGAGGAAAGGGGAGCATCAGAGGGGATTCCAGTGCTGAGCCTGTCCTCATCACCACGACACGGGCAGGAGCTGCGGGAATGCTGCAGGCAGGAGCGCTGCCTGCTGAGAGGGTCATTGTCACCAGGAGCCTCCACACCCCACAGCCTGTGCTGAGCAGGGAGAAGTGAGGGAGCAGCGGGATGAATGGGAAGGGAAATGCTGAGATGAAGCTCGTGACTGTCAAGGCAAGGAGGCATTGTTTGCTTGTGTAGCTACAGCAAGTAGTAGTAGTCAGTAGCAGCTCTGCTCTGGAGCCAGGCTGAGAGAACTGGGCTGGGTCAGCCAGGAGAAGAGAAGGCTTCTTAAGGGGAGACTTAGAACAGCTCCAGTGCATCCCAATTGAGCCACACTGCCCGCTCTCCCATGGGAAGGGCAGGAATGCTGAGGTGAATCCATGCTCCAGCGCATAACAGCATCCACCTGCCGCTGCCTGGTTCTGCCTCCTTCATCTGCCTTACAAACCTGCTGGTAAAAGCTTTGCTGCAGACAGAGGTGAGCTCTACACCCTGATGTACCTCCATACACACCCTGGCACTGTACAAGGAGCATCTCCCACACAGCCACGTCTGGGACCAGAGCAACCCAAACCCATCCCCTGTGGAAAGAAACCAGCACCAGCGATGTGTGCTGTGTGATAAACGGTGAGGAGCAGCCGGTCCCTCCTGCTGACCAGGGCACCTTGGAGCTAGATGGCAGAGGGACAGCCTGGAGATGGGCACTGGCTGTAAGAGCCATGCTGGAATCAGTGTAGGGGAGAAAAGAGCCACAAGTGGGGGGTGAGGCCAGAGGAGAGCGAAAGTGGGCAGCAACACCCTCAGCAACAGCCCATCAGCACAGAGAGAACAACGGGGCCGTGCTCCAGGCTGGAAGAGGGTGGGAAATGCACGGAAATGTAAGCAGAATATAGAGCTCATCCTCAGGTGCCAGTCCCACCCGCTGTGCTTTTGTGCACAGCCCTCGGCTGGTCCCTCCAGCAGCCCAACAGCAGCCACTGGGCTGTCCTTTAGACTCTGCATCAATGTTTGCTCTGAGTTCCTGAGCGTCTATTAGAGCTCCAGATGGATCCAGCTGCATGGGTAAAGCAGGAGGTCACTGAGAGCCACCACAGGTACATGTGTGAGGGTCTGACAGGGCATCAGCAGCCCCACACGTGGCTCAGAGGGCAGTGATGCAGGAGGCAGTGAATTAGTGCATGGAGGACACAAGAGACAGGGTTTAAGGTGAAAGCAACGGCTCAGAAACACACAGCACGTGAGCCACTGGTGCAGGGGATGTCACAGCACAGCCATGGGCACAGGCAGACCAGGATGGATGGGGCTGGCTCTCACCTGTGTCTGCCCACCCGGAGCCCTCCTGTCCCTGTGTGCCCGCTCTGCACTGGCACCAGGGCACGGGGCAGTGCCCGAGGCCCTGTTTGACAGGGAATGAACCGATGTGTTCACTGCCAGGACAAAGGAGCGTGCTCAAGCGCATGTACCCAGGTTCCTCTGCCTGAGGGTGACCGGAGGCCTCTCCCACGAGGGAAGCTCAGCAGCTCCCCAGCCACACAGACCAGGTCCTCTCCCAGCGAAGAGCAGTGCTCTCCTCTTCCCGCCTGTCCCACATGTTCCCAGCACTGAGCCGCTCTCTGTGCTCTGCTCTGTCACAAGCAATTCCCTTTCCCGCGTGTCCCCAGGCTGCCTGTGTCCTGGAAACACCTTCCCGTGCCTGCGGCATGGAGGGACATGGAGCAGAGCAAGAACAAGGAGATGATTCTTGAAGTGGACAGGCCTCGGCACTGCCCTTCTCACCAAGCCCCTCACAGTGGGTCTGAGGGACATGAGAGTGGGGCTCTGCTGCTATTAAAGAGGAATAAGCATAACCCAATTCCCATCCATTTTGCTTTAAATTCCCATTCTTCTGAGAGTGCAGTGCCAGTTCCTACGGTAGTGGCACTGAGGACCAGCACTTTGTCACACACCACGGCTGCCATCCCTCCCTCAGACCCTGGGCTCCAACTCCCTCTTCCAGAGTTTTCCCAGTTGGAAAGCCAGATTTGAGACTGGGCATTCTGGTGCTCACAGAGGCAGGGTGCACGGGGAGGGATGCTGCTGGGCTGGGCCTTTAGCCCCAGGGAAACTGGTATTTCTTGGCTTGTTTTGGAGGTGGTTCATGGCCTGAGGCTCCTCAATGCTCCCTTGTCACATACAAATGCAATGGGCCCCTCAAGGGCTTTCGATATCTTTGTAAAAGAAACCAATCGAAGGGAATTCAGCGTTATGACTTAGGCTGCAACACTGGAGCGGGATTTCAGCAGAGAGATGAGGAGGCTCCCCCTGGCAGGGCAGCATCCCTGGGTGGAAGGTGTATGCAGCTGATTTGCACTGTGAGTAACCCATGTTTGCTGAGTACCTGGCTTGGGCACACAGGCTCATCCTCCCTCAGGCTCAGTGGCTGTCCCCTGCCCTCATGCACATCACTCCCACCTTCACTGCAGTCACATCTCTCTGCCAGGGGTATTTTGGTGATCCCAAGCCCCTCATATTTACCTTGTGCCAAAGGGGAGGAAGCTCTGGGCACTACATGCCCACAGCCGCTCGCTGCGATGCTGCGCTATCAGCACATGGTGGGTCCCCACTGGAGATCGCCAACATAGAATCAACCAGGTTGGAAAAGACCTTTAAGATCATCAAGTCCCACCTTTACCCCATGACTGCCAGTCCTGGTGCTCCTGGGTGCTGCACAGCAGCCCTGAATCCCTGGGGAATGGGATGGGATGTGAGTTTGGGGTCTGGAGTAGCTGCTTCTCATAGGAAACCTCCTGAGAGCTGAGCACTGAAAGGAAAGGGAACAGAGCTTCCCTCCCTCCTCTTCCCCCATCCTAAAAATAGAAACCCCTCAAAACTAAATGAAACCCAAAGGCAGCACACTCGGAATGGCCAACCATGGCCATTTACACAGACAGCAGCTCCCTCAAGGCGCTTTGCTCCACAGCCTGTTTGCAAGCCAAAACCTCAGCAGGCCTCAGAATGGAGTCAGGAGCTGGTATGAATCCGAACTGACAGCTACTTTATCCGGAATAACAGTTATGGGATGTCAGCTCCAGGACACCAGAGGCTCCGAAACACCCACTCAGTCCTTCCCTGTGGCTCCGCAGGCACGTTAACAGCTACTACAGGAGGGTCACGCTGCTTCCTGATGCCTGGAGCACGGGTACGAGGGCTGCGCTCCCATTCCTGCTGCACGACAGGGGAAGCAGAAGGGGGATCTTCAGGAAAGACTTTTTGGGGCCAGAAGCTGGTATTTCAGCAAGTGCAAAGGGATGGTTTTTTTAGCGATGCCTCCTTTTTGCTGCAGGGTGGGCAGAGGGAAGCTCACAGATCATTTATTGGCTTTATTTCTCCTTTGGGCAGAGAAAGGGCTGGAGGCTACTTCACCCTCAATCCCAGCAGCTATCCCAGTTACCTCCTAGCTGTTTGGAGCAGTGCTCATCTGTCACCCACTTTTACATCAGGAATTTCACTGAGTAACTTATATCCACGAAAACAGGTCCTAACCTC
The DNA here is from genome assembly GCA_009867235.2 of Psittacus erithacus. Lineage (NCBI taxonomy): Eukaryota > Metazoa > Chordata > Aves > Psittaciformes > Psittacidae > Psittacus > Psittacus erithacus. The sequence continues at coordinate 53,534 of WYDI02032259.1, forward strand.
TCCACAGACATGCCAAAACGATGCTGTGCAGCTGCACAATGGGAGAGGTCCCCACTCAGATGGTGGCAAATGCAGCTCAGGTGAAGAAGATAAAGCCACTGATCAAGGATCTGCCCCTGCTCCTGCTTCACATGCTGCTGGGAGGGAAGGGGATGGCCCAAAGGAGGAAGGGGCTGAGATGCTGATGTATTAGCACATTGCAAGGTCTCTGATGGCACAATTAGCTCCAAAGTGCTGCTGATAAAGACAAACCCCAGCTCTATGGCCTGTGACACAGAACAGCATCCCTTGTACTGTGCTTGTGCCTGGCCTGAGGGAGCTGCAGGATCTCACCATTGACTGATGAACCTGAAATGCAGGGAAACACCTTCAGAAGTGGCCAGTCACTCTCTCCACGCTATGAGGGACCGTGTGCTCAGCCGGCTGCCTCTTCTGACCCTCACTAGACTGTAAGTACAGACCCAAAGCCCTCCTGAAAACAGAGCCCTAAAGCCACTCAGAGTGAGCCTCAGCACATGGGGTTGGTTATGCTGTATTCCTGTGCTCTGGACTCCAGGAGATGACTCCTATGGGGTCCTTCAAACAGAGGCATCCACAGAATCGGCCCAGCTCCTGTTCCTGCCCTCCACGAAGAGCAGACAAGAGGGATCACCCTCACAGCCCATTTCTCTTCAAGTAAGCGTCATCCCATGGGACTTTCTGGAAGAGCTCTTCTCCTAGTTCCTGGGCCTGGGGTGGCACCAGGGTGCTGTCAGTCATGCAGCTGTTGACATGCTTATGTTAAAGGCCCATTTCTGTTTTATAACAGAAGGATTTAGCGAAATCTCCAGTTTGGTGTTCCTGGGATTTGAGAGGGCAGATGGCCGCGCTGCTATCTGCGCTAAAGCACAGCCTTTCCTCTTAATTAGATCCAGCTCCCTCCTGGGGGGGCACTGGCTTCTGAGCTGGAGCTTTCTGTGAAGCTCTAATTAAACCCTTCCTTGATTGTCATCCACTAATTAGACATTGATGATTTAAACCTCCTTTTTTCTGAAAGAGATATTGAATTCCCCATCCTCATCCTCTGCCCCCTTTCTGCTCTTGGTTTTCCTACTCTGAAGACTTTCCACTCAGCAGCCCTGTATTCTGTACTGGCCATCCCATAGGGACAGGATGAACCCACCTCTGCCCCATCTCTCTGCCTTGCACCTCGTTAACCTGGTTTTCACCAGTGAGACCATGAAACTTTAGGCCTCGCTGCTGCTTCTGCTGTAGCGGTGCAAGTTCTCCTCCAGCTAAAACCTCACTGAGGCAGGAGGAATGCCGTTCCCTTCTCCAAGCCCTCTGCTCTGGCACATCCCTCCAGCCTCCCAAGGCAGGTGAATATCCAAAGCTGGACATCACACTGCACTGCCCTGCACTGGGCCGCATCCCTGCCTTATCCATGGGATTTAGTCCATGGTGTCTTCTCCATGGGTCACAGCAGCTCCTTCTCCATGCACAAGGTAATATCCAGCTGCAGCTGCCTCTGAAAAGCCCAGGGAAGTTCAGCCCTGCCCGGCCTCTCCAAGACAAGGCTCCCTCTGGCCAAGACACGCCACTGCCTCTGTATCCTGGCCCTTCCTGGTGGTGTCCTGCAGGACAGAAGCACCCTCCCCGTCTCAGAGCAGGGTGGATGGCCAGTCTCTCTTAATGGAGTGGGGCCAGAGAAGGGCAACAGAGCTGGAGCAGGGCCTGCAGCACAGTGTGATGGGGAACGGCTGACAGACCTTGGAGTTCCGTCAGGACAAGAGAAGGCTCAGGGGGGACCTGATGGCTCCCTACAGCTGCCTGACAGGAGGATGGAGCCAGGAGGGGGTTGGGCTCTGCTCCCAAGGAACAAGGGATGGGCCAAGAGGAAACGACCTCAAGCTGCACCAGGGCAGGTTTAGATGGAGCTGAGGAACAATTCCTGCCCCAGAGGGTGCTCAGGCATTGGAACAGGCTGCCCAGGGCAGGGCTGCAGGCACCGGCCCTGCAAGTGTTCACACCCCGTGGAGACGAGGCCTCAGCGCCATGGGTTAGTGGTGGCCTTGGCAGTGCTGGGGAATGGTTGGACTGGATGAGCTCAAAGGGCTTTTCCAACCTGGCTGATTCCATGATTCTCTGAATGCTGCCTTTACTTTCCCCAGCACATACAGGCCATGCATCTGCGCTGCTCTGAGCCAAGCCTGGGCTGGCTGCAGTCAGGAGAACCAGCCCATGGCCCCTGCAAGCCACAGGGTTCTCACAAGTGCAGTTGTGAGCAACACAAGTGTAGCCACAAGGTGCAAAGCGTGCGCAGGGACAAGACCCAGGGCAGCACAAGGGGCACCCAGAGGAAACAGCAGCAGGGTGCTGAGCTGGGGCAGGACAGGAGGCACCGGGGAGGAAGCCCAAAGCTGCCCTCAGTGCAGTGTCCTCTGCCATAGAGCTCCCTGTGCAGCAGCATCAGCTCCAAGCCACTTGATTAAGCTGCTGACAATCAGTAGGATTTGGGCTCTGAGCTTGCCTTAAACTGGTAAATCTTCAGAGCAGGGAAAATTAAAGATGAAGGAATTTCCTGATAAGCCAAAGGTCTGGCTGTGGTCCTGATCGGGCTGAGGAGAGGGCAGGCTTCCCAGCACAAGCTTCCAGCATGGGGGGCTGTGTTCTCCAGCATCAATGACTGGGGCCCTTCTCCCAGGGAGAGGGACTGGGGTCCTTTCATTAGGAATATGGGGGGCTCCGAGCCCTTCTGGTGGAAGCTCTGGCTCTGTTCACACCTTGTGTGCACTGGGGAGTAACACACACAACGTCTTTCTACAGGTGGTGAAACTGGAGAAAGAAGGAAGTGAAGGGTCTCTTCGCAGGGGGTTTCTCCAAAAAGGAGAGACCCTCAGTGAGGACAGCTTGGAGGCCTGTGCACAAGGGGATGATTGGTATCCTTACCAATACATGCATCAAGTCCCCTTCTGGAGAAAAGTTTGGGTTGTTGTATGGTGTTGCTTTGAGGACTGAGGCTATGAGGGTGGTGGGGTACCCCAGCTATGAAACCTCATCTATGGTGGAGTTTATGTGGAGGGAGCTAAAGAGGATCTATAGACAGGGCCACTTTTGGTGGGAATAACTGGGCTTGAGCCTGTGATCACTTCTGAGGGACATTAAGGCACAGTGTATCTGTGGGAAGTGCTGTACTCAGGGTCTCTTTATAAAGGGGGCGGGGGAAGATCTCTTCTCACAGCCCCTTCATGATGCTGGAGGGAGGGGGACCAAGCACAGCATCTCTTTAAGGGGGAGCTGAAGGGTCTGTCTGTGCACAGGTGCTTTAAAGGGCTGGGGGGGTCCATGCATGGGCTTCTGCCAGTGATGGGGTCCCTTCAGGAACTGGGGGTTTCCCTGGGGGTGGGCTTGCTCGGGGATGCTCTTGGGGCTGGGCAGACAGGGAGACCAGTCCCTGATGTGGGGTGCCCGGGGGTCTGGGTCCCCAGGGGACTGCTGGTCCTAGGTCCAGGGTGTCCAAAGGCATCCTTGCAGCTGGTCCTTGACTCTGTGGGACAGTCATTGCAGGGTACCCTAAGGCTGGTCCCTGACTTGGATGTAACAGCGTGCTCCGAATGCAGTGCCTGGCCTGGCTGTCCTGAGGTCCTTCAGCCTGTCCACAAGCCCCCGGCCTTGTTCCTGTTCTGGTGTGCCCTGAGGTAGGTCCCTGATCCAGCTTTCCCACTGGGCTTCCCTGTGGAGCCCTGGGTGCCAGTGCCCTAAGCTTGTGCCGATTGCCGGTGCTCAGTCAGTGCTAGTGCCTGGCCTGGGTGTCCCAGGAAACCCTGGGGTGTTCTTGGGCCAGTTCCTGGCTGGCATGCCCTATGGATCCACAGTAATCATACCCAGCCCAGCTCTCTTAAGCCACAGGCCCTGAAAGCAGTGCTTGGGGATCCCTGCACGCCGGTGCCCTGAGCACCCATTCCCGGCGCTCAGTCAGTGCGAGTCCCCGACCCGGGTGTCCCAGGAAGCCCGGGAGCTATTTCCTGGAATCACCTCCCCGCATCGCTTGGCCCTTGCCCAGCTTCGCTGAGCAACCCTGGTGCTCCCTGCGTCCAGCTCTCGCCGCCGGGAGCCACGGGGGGTGCCAGCCCCCGCCGCCGCTGCCCCACGCCCCTCTCCCGGTGCCCGGTGCCGGCGGGTACCTGCCAGCAGCTGCATCCAGGCGCAGATCTTGTAGACGGTGGCGGTGTTGCAGAAGAAGAAGAGGGCGAAGCAGGTGATGCAGCCCAGCGTCAGCACCATGGACAGCAGCACGAAGAAGGCCGCCGCCTGGAAGGCGCCCGAGGGGATGGTGCTGAAGTCGGTGAAGGAGCCGCGGCACGACAGCTCCCGGCCCGCCAGCCCGCTGCCCACACAGTAGTGGAACAGCCCGAAGTAACCGGGCTTGGGCGTGTTGACGCTGTCTCCCACCCAGTACGGCTGGATGAAGACCACCACGTTGATGATGGCGAAGCAGATGGTGAAGATGGCCCACAGCACGCCGATGGCGCGCGAGTTCCGCACGTAGTTGTCATGGTACAGCTTGGAGGCTTCCTGCGAGGGCAGCATCCTGCCGGTGGCGGGGCTGGGGGGGGGCCCGACGGCGGGGAGCCCGCCCCGGGGTAAGGGGATAGAGGAAGGGGGGGGGGAGGGCCGCGGCCTAGGCGCGCCCGCGGGCTGCCGGCCCCTGCGCCACCCGCGCCGCCATCTTGGCTGCCGCCTCTGCGCCCCGTGCGCGCCCCCGCGGGTGCGCGCCTCCCCCCCCAACCGCCACTGCGGAGACGAGCCGAGAGCCGAGCCCGCCGCGCGCGCCCCGAGGGGAATCGGGCCGCTTCGGCTCCGCCCGCTGAGGGCTCGGCGGGGTTCGGGCCTCTCCGCTGCGCGGTTCGGAGCGCGCTCGGTAACTTTCGGCTCTATTCGAGGGGTCACATCAGTGGGGCTGAAGCGGAGGCTCCGGTGCCCCCGCTCCACCGGGGCAGCCCCGCCCGGAGGCGGCTGCTGAGCCACCCTGCTCCCGCACGCGTGTACACGCGTGAGCGTTCTTGCTCCCGGCCCCTCCGCCGGGCGGAGAAGCGCCCCGGCGGGCGGCGGCTTCTCGAGCCGCTTGGCGGGGCCGGTGCAACTCAGTCGGTGCCAACGCGCTTGTAGAGGTGCTGGGAGCAGCGGGACCCGGTTCGGGGCCTCTCGTGTGGCCCGGCGGTGATGTGCCCCGCAAACCCTCCCCGCCGGCCCAACACACGGGTACCGCCCGTGGCCGGTGTCCTGCAGCTGAGCTCCGCTTACATGAGCTGCTCCGTTCTCTTCCCCGTCCTGTCAAGGTTCGCGGCAGATTTACGAAGCAGACACACGCACAGTGAAAAACTCTCTGTATTCTCCCGCAAAGCAGCCGCCCGCCCGGTGCGGGGCAGCGATGCCCCTGAACTTGGTACAAGCAGTCTCAGCTAGCGCCCGCACCGCTCCCGCGGCACTGCCGGGGCTACCGCTCACCCGGCAGCTGCCACCGGCTTCATGCCTGCGCTCCCACCCCGAGCGGCCGGTTCGGGGTTCCTCCCCCGGGGCCCGACCAACTTCGCCCCGTCCCTCCGCGGTCCTAAACGCGGTTTGCGCGAAGCCTCGGCGTCCTCCCGCTCCCGGTGCCGGGGAGCACAGCGCGCTCCCGCCGGCGGTGCCTCGGCCGGGACCCGCTCCTCCTGTGGCTCCAGGCCTCGCCGCCGGGGCCCGTTCTCATCCCGGCGGAGGGCGGTAGGACCGGGGAGCACGGAGCGAAGCGCGCCGGGAGCGCGGCCGTCGCATCCTGATGACGCGGCGGGCGGACGGAAGGAGCGTAGCTGCTGCGCGGCCGGTGATTGGCCGAGCGGGCGGAAGCGGCGGCGGCGGGCGGGGCAGCGGCATGGGCCGGCGGCGGTGAGCGGCGCGGGATGGCGGCGGCCCGCGGCTGCCCCCCGGCGGGCTGCGGGGACCGCGCCCTGGCCGAGCTGCTGCTCGAGTTCTCCCGCGCTCAGTACCGCGCGAAGGACGGCGGGGGCGCCGCCGCCGCTAAGGTGAGGGCCCGGCGCTGCGTGCGGGGGTACGGCGGGGAGCGGGTCCGGTGCGGCGGGCGCTGACCCGTGTCCCTGTGCAGGTGGATCGGATCGAGCGGCGGTGCCTGGAGCTCTTCGGCCGCGACTACCGCTACAGCGTCATCTCCAACGCGCACGGAGAGGTGTGCGCCCACTACCCGCGGCACATCGTCCTCCTGGAGCGCGATGCCGGCGCCGGCCGCGACCCGTAAGGCTCCCGGTACCCCCGGTACCCCCTCCCCGCCCTGCTGACAGCGCGCGGAGGTGGCTTCGCGTCTTGCCCCGGGAAGCTTCCTCGCCTGCTGCTCCGGGGCTGCCGCCGGCCGGGGAAAGCCCCGTCGGGCTCGCTGTGGTTATTTATAGCGGGCGGTGTCATTCGCTTCCGGGCGCCCTTCGCCGCGCTCCTGGGTGAAAGCTGTGACTTCAGGGGTGCGAAGGGACCGGGGCGCTTGAGCAGAGCTGAGCGCGGTGTTAGCTCCTAACGAGCGCTGCTCGTGGCTGGGAGAGGGGCTGTGTGGTGCTCTCCTTGTCGTGGTCTTGCTGGAAGGCCTCTGGTTAGGGAAAGTTTAGTTTGGAAAGCTTTATGCTGTGAGGGTGCTGCTGGAGGCTGCACAGATGAGGCAGCCTCGGCAGAAGTTCTACTCTCACCACACTGCATGGGTCAGGGGATGCTGCAGGTTAGGGATCTAGCGGGAAGTGCTGGCTTGCAGTTTAGCACAAGTCTAAGTCAACCTCTCTCTGGTTGACCTACAAGCTTAGAATCACGTTGTTCTGACTTCTGGCTGTTAGCTGCTCCCTGCGGCTCTAACCACAGCCTCTCAGCTTTCGTTTTCTCTTCTGACAAAGCACAGTGCTGTTTTGCTGCCTGAGCTGTCCATGACAAGAGTAACATGTTCAAAAGGATGGTGGTCACTCTGTTCTGCTCCTGTGTCCAGCTGCTTTGCCTGAGGAAAGCAAACTGTTAACCACGCTGCTGGCACGTGGGCTGGGTGCTGTGGGAGGTGGGTCTTTTGAAAACAGCCCCAGCTGATTGCCAGCTGAGATAATTCCCGCTTACTGGTTGGGTCAGGTTGGAAAAGGTTAACCGCCTTGCTGCTAAAAAAGGGAAACTCAGCTCTGAAGCCGTAACTGACCAGGAGTGTCTTTAGGGAAGAGAAACAGAATGCTTCTGCTTTTCTTGTTCTTGCAGGAGAAAAGGATGCCTCATGCCCCTGATGAGTGTTCAAAATACACTTGCACTCAGTGCCCTGTTTTCTTCCAGGGCTTTGCAATCAGCACTGGCAATTACACTTGAGTTACTGATTCTTTCCACATCTCTGTTTGCTGTCCCAGAGAGTCATGGAAACCGTGACCTCCATCAGCCCTCTCCCCCTGATGTCTGGGTGATAACCTCTGCAAAAGCTGCTGATCATTTTTAGACAAATCTGGATTTCATTTCGTTGTTGTACTTTATGTCCTAATGATAAAATACTGTGCTTCTGTGTTACAGAACACAAATGAAGGGGACACTCCGAGGTCTTTGTCTGCTTTTCATCTTGGTCATGTTCTTACCCAGTTGGCAAGATCTTCTTGAAGTGTACAGGATGTTTCTCAGCTCTCCCCAGGGTTTCTGGGAGCAGTTCTTACCTATGTGAACTCTGCACTGCCCCATCAGCTCTGCTGCTGCAGCTTATTCTGAAGCCAGGCAGGGAAGCAGCAACAATTGGGTGTTTTAGGCCTAGATTGGTTTCTTGATCCTGTTTCCTCTGTGGCTGGACAGCTGGAGCAAGAAGGGATGCTTCTTCCTCAGAGTTTCTAACAGGACTCTGAAGTCAGGCAGGTGCAGGGGGTAGCAGGAGGAATTTAATACATGGTTTTGGCTCCTTGGTCAGATGCTGCTCAGGAGGAGTCACAGAAAGTAGCACAGTGCATTCTGACACCCTGGAGCTCTTTTGCTGTGCTTAGAGATCTCTGATGTCCCCCCAGAAGCAGCAGGCTGATGCTGCAGGTGATGGAGACAGAAGGATGTGCTCAGTTCTTTACTGTGGCTGTGCTTGATGAAACTATCCAGATCTCGGACACAGGCCATGTCTTTGGTTTGACCCGACCATACTGTGATGTGTCTGCTCTCCAGATGTTGTTATGGCTGCCCAAAGACAAGCACCTCTGCTTCAGGCCTAAAATAGAGTTGCTTGCTCTTCTAGGAAATGTCTCTTGGCGTTTAAAAAGACTCATTCATGTTTGGGGTCTGATTTTTTCGGGGATGGGCTGGGAATTAAGACAGAGATAAGGTTGCCCAGCAGTGTCTTCTGGAAAACAAACTTCTGAAGACATCTCCCCACCCAAACACCTGAAAGTCAAAAGGATAAAGAGTTAAGGTACACATTATTCCTTTCACCTCATTCTCCACCTTGTGCCAGGCAGCCTGAACGCTGCTCTTTCACACTGCTGTTGGAGTGCTCTGGTTTCTGAGCCTTCTTGAGTAGATTTCCTCCTACCTGTGCTGCATTTAAGCACTTCTCCCTCCAAGAGCCTCACACTTGCTCTTCAGAGCAGCCTTTCCCCTTACTACAGCAGTCTCCTTACAACTGTGTTTATTTACTATGTTTACCTCTAGCTTTGCTGGTGATGGTTCTTGAGATGAGAAGAGTGGAGCATGGGTTGTGTGCAGAGTGGTGAAACCTGGTGTCTTGTCTCAGCTCCTGGTGAGGTGCTTCTCTTACAATTGCTGATATTCCAGGCATTTGATTTTTGCTGAGTCCTGTATTCTGGACACGGAAGAAGTGCCATGGAGCTATTCTGGTAGCACCATCTTAAAGTTCTTGTTTTCCTCTGTATTTGTATTTGCAAAGGAATCATAAAGACAGGTAGAAAAACAACCCCACGACCAAATCTGTATGTCGGAATCTGTCAAAGTTTCAAAATAGTTGGGAATTATACATGAAGGAACCTCTTCTCAAGCAAAACAATACTTACAGAAGTGTCCTCCTGCTTGCTAACTTCAGAGGTGGCTCGTATGTGAAAGGGATGGGGATCACAGGAGATGCTCTGTGTACTGAACCCAATCTCTGTCCACTAGGTTTGAGAGCACTGTGCAGGTTGGCAAGCTGCAGGACCTCATCAACCGGAGTAAGATGGCAAGATGCAGAGGGCGATTTGTCTGCCCAGTCATCCTGTACAAGGGAAAGGTAAAGCTTCATGGGTCACCTGTCTTAGCTTCAAAAATGACCTTTCTCCCTCTGTTTGAGCTGTGCAGCCACATCTTCAGGTGGTTGTCACCTTTCTGAATGCTGTAAAAGTCCTTGCTTAGGTACAAGCAGGCAGCCTGTAGTAGCAGGCAGCCTGGCTAGGCTGCATAAATCATCTGGGGGGCTTCAGGCTGTTTTACCCCACCGTTGCACTATAGAGCTAACATTTCCTCCATGCGTATGTCCCTTGTGAAGGACCAAAGGTATTTGGTCTTTGAGAGGGGAAGGACAGCTATTGCCACTTTCTGCCCTTTACTCTTTCCAGCAGTGAGCTTCTTTTGAATAACTTTTCTATCTAAAGAGAAGTTTCCCTGTGTGTTCCCTGGGGAGGCAAGATTGCATTAATGCCCCTTTGAATGTGTGGCTTTGTCTGCAAGGGGAGCTGTAAGAAAGTGAAATTACATTCATTTTCATGAGGATTAGTTAAACTGCGTTGAAGCCCTGTAGGAATACTCTCATTTAGAGTATAAATAGCTTAATTCAGTTTTCTTTAGTTCAATTTAGAAACGCTGGATGAATAGCAAAATCAGACCTGTGACCATTTTAATGTAGCTTAACTGAAGCCATCGTGGGTTGGACCTGCTGACCTTTAGTGCCTGCAGTCGTACTGGGACCATCTATAACCTTATCCACAGGAATGTGGAAATAAGACTCAAGCAGGGTATTAACGGAGTACAGAACGTGCTAACTTGGCAAGAGTTGACTGTATTAGTGAATTGGAGAACTAGAAGTGAAAATGTGCTTTAAAAACCAGCTATAGATAAAGGCACTTGGGAGTTTAATGTGTTTGGAGAGCTCGATTTGGACCAGGGTTGCAGGGGAGGCTGCTGAGAAGGTCATTGCTGTAGGTACCAACCAATTCTATGTAACATGACAGCAAACAGGCCAGAGACCTGATAAGGGAAAGACTCCTGGAGCATGGTGATTAATAACAAAATCTTCTTCCAGCATATTTGCAGATCCGCAACACTGGCCGGCTGGGGAGAGCTCTATGGGCGCACTGGCTACAACTATATCTTCTCAGGTGAGTGAGGAGCTGTTTGTCACTGTCTGCCTGGTCAGGCTTGTCAGTGCTGGGACAGTGACCTACACACAAGTGCAAGATCTTCCTAAGAGCCCATGCAGAGCTCTAGCATGGACGTGAGGCTGAAAAGTGAGTTATGGGAAGCATGTGGCAAGTAAGGCAGCCCAGAGGATCAGGGTGCTGATTCCAAAGCATGGGAAGTGGGAATAATAGAAGAAAGGTTAAGAACTTGCTGATGCTTGATTAATCATTTGGAATCAAATCTTGCTAGTGGTGACATATACTGGACCATAGGGAAAGCTCTTCAGGGAGTATTGGGTAGCTGTAGTGTGGGTAGCACAGCTTAACAAAGCACTGTGTAGTGCTATTGGGGTGTCCTTCTGGCTATCAGTAATGGCTTGACCTGCCTAGGTCCTTTGCAGTGACAAGGGAAGACTGGGCCACATTAGAAAATGGGTTTTTCAGGAAGAGGAAACATGGGGAACTACTGAGAGCATGTATGTGTGGAGGGAGGGTGCCAAACCATGGCCTTTTTGGACATATGCATGTCTTTGTCAGCTTGGGAATCATGTTGGTTTACACAAGCTTCAGTTCTTAATGCTTCATTGCAGGAGGTTCTGATGATGCTTGGGCAGATGCAGAAGACATCTCAGAGGAGGATTCCGCACTTAGGTTTGTGTGCATCACTGGAATGGGGAAAAGGGAGTTTGGATCCTAGAATACCGGGTTAGAAGGGTCCTCAAGGACCATCTGGTGCAACCTTTCTAGGCAAAGCATGACCTGGCCTAAGTGGCCCAGCACCCTGTTCACATGAATCCGAACAGTGTCCAAAGCTGGGAAGTCCACCACTTCCCTGGGGAGATTACTCCAATGGCTTGGACCAAAGCTGGCTCAGCCCCTCAGGGGTTGGACAAGGCTCATGCTATGCAGCTTATGGCTGGAAGCACTCCAGGAAAGGACTTGTGGCAGTGTTGTGCAAAGAATCCCACTCACTGTGGTCAGTCATTGAATTCCAGGCTCTTCACCTTGCTTTGCCTTGTTCTGTCCTGCAGGAATGCAGACTCCCAGCTGTTTGACAAGGTCAGAGGGCACGACATCAAGCTGCTTCGGTACCTGTCTGTGCGCTACATCTGTGACCTGATGGTGGAAAACAAGAAGGTGAAGTTTGGCTTGAAGTGAGTCTGGGTTCATTTGTTTTTCTGCAGCATAGCCCTTACATGGAATTGCTGTTGGGCATGCTCTCAGCATCCTGGGAGCAGTCCCACATCAGGATCAACTATAATTGACTGCTCTAAAGAGAACCCCAAGGTTTTAGGCCAGAGAAAGCTGTGTCAATGGGCAAGATAGCTGCTTTCATCTGTCTTCTTCAGTCTGAGTATTTTTTCTCTGTCAAGCTTGTGATAATTTGACAGTCACCCCTTCAGCAAGGGGAGAGTAAAGGAGCCCTCTGCTTGTGTATAGGAATAGGGGGAGATGTTTCTGCTGGTATTTCTCTCAGAGGAGAGTTTTAGTGGTTTGGGGCTGTGCCTCACTATTTGGATGTGTTGAGTAACTTTGGCTCACTGCGGAGTCAAGCCACAGTGCAGGGGGATGTGACAGGTGGCTTTTTGGGTGCCGGTATTCCTGTGAAAAGCACTCCACAAATGTGTGTTCTCTTGTCCTGTGCAGTGTGACGTCTTCTGAGAAGGTGGACAAAGCTCAACGTTATGCTGACTTCACGCTTCTCTCCATCCCATATCCAGGTACAGGAATGATGTCCAGAGGGACTCCCAAGGGACAGGTGACAATCTGCTTCTGGGGACTGGGAACTACCGATGTGTCTGTGTGGTGAAAGGACTGTGGCTTGCTCAATGTTTCCTATGGTCCCTCTGGAGAAAAGCTCTTTGAAACTGTGCAGTACTCTGGCTGCTCTGCTGGTGTGAGTCAGCATTAGGCACTCTTTCAGGTGACAAAGTAATTTCTCAGCAGTTCCAGTTAATTTGAGTGCAGAGAAAGAGTCCGAGAGGTGGAGCTGGGTTAAGATGGCCTTTGGGACCCCTGCAGCTCCAAACTACTTGATGCAAAATATATATCTTGCCCTGTGTTACATAAAAGCCCAATTCCTGAGAGTATTTTCTAGTGCTGGCGTTGCAGAGCACCATTGTGAGATGTCCTCAGTGCCAGGCAGAGCTGTTAACCTGAGCCTGCAATGTACAGCTCTGATGCAGACCACTCCAGCCTGTCTCCCTGGCTATATTAGTCCCTGTGCCTAGCAACCACTGCTGGGTCACTCGCTGTGTTCTTAAAGATCAGCTGAATATTGCTGCCTGCCTGCTGATGTCAGGCTCGGTGATAGGATTGGATGTGAGACTGCTGTGCCTGCAGTCTGTCTGCAGGAAAGGACTCTCTTCCATGCACACAGAAAGGAAGAAAGCCAAATCAAAACCCGCAAAACTGTTGTGACTGATCCAAACCCGGACTTTTCCTGGATTACTGGTTGTTCTCCTTAAATACATATTTTGTTTCATAGAACCGTAGGATGATTTGGGTTGGAAAGGATCTTAAAGCTCATCCAGTTCCAACCCCTGCTATGTACAGGGACACCTTCCACTAGAGCAACTTGCTCCAAGCCCCATCCAACCTGGCCTTGAACACTGCTAAGGTTGGGGTGGCCACAGCTTCTCTGGGCACCCTGTGCCAGCGCCTCAGCACCCTTGCAGTGAGAAATACGCCAATTGAAAGGTGTGTTTCCTTTCGTGCAGAAATCGGTGACAGTTCAGAGAAGCTGCATGAGGATTTCTGTCTTTTGCCATGCAGGTTGCTGAGGTATACAGAAATCCTGATTTCTGTAGCCCATGGCACAGGTGTGTACATGTTGCCAGCGTATTCCTTACCAAACATGAGAGAGACAGTGTACACAGGCCTTTTGTAGGGTTTGTAAAGGATGAGGAAGAAGAGAGATGCTCTTGTCTTAGATGACCGAGTCAGTGTCCAGACATAGAATCACAGAATCCTTTAGTTTGGAAAGGACCTTTGAGATCATCCAGTCCAGCCATAAACTGGGCACTGCGAAGTCCACCACTAGCCTATGTCTGGGGTGAAAGACGTGGCTTAAAGTAGGTTATCTGTAGAAACTTTGGTGCTCTCCAGTGCAGAAAAACTCTTCTCTGTTTGACTGGTGTTTGGCCTTTGTAGATGGAATACTTACTGCCATAATCCCTTGTTCTTTGCTTTAAGCTGTTGTTTAATTGGAGTTAGATCTCAGCTGGCAGATTGCTGCCTGACTCTGTTTCTGAAGGCTAGTCCTGTCCTTGCACAGATTTTTTGCCACCATTGGAGTTGCTTGTGACTTGCAGGGTAGGAATCATTGCCTGTGTTCAGTGCCTCACACGGGTGTTTTGGTGGTGTTGGGCACTCTGGCACTGCCGGTGCACACACAGTACATTGGGAAAGGTGTTTGTGTATCCTGCAGGCAGCCTCAGAGCTAATGGTGCTGCTCAGCTATGGCAAGTGACTGCAATTTGCAGCAGAGAGTTCAAATAGTTGCTTGGAAAGAGCAGAGCCAAAGGGCAAGCTTTGGGAGCAAAGGGCTTGGGAGAAGCCTTGGAAGTGGTTATGTACCTGCTTCCTTCAGATAGGGCAGTTTGTGTGTTTGAAAGAGGGGATGTGAGAGAAATCACAGCAGCCTCTGGCAGAGCCCTTTCTTGTTGCCTGCAGCAGATGCCCTGTGAAAGCTGCCTTTCCCCAGGGCTCTGCCAACACCTCCTTTTGCTGGTTCCTTCTCACTCAGCATGTCAGGCTGATGCCTTTAGATCTGTGTGAAAGCCCTTGGCCCTGGAAAACGCAGCTCCTTGGTGAAACCTCTTGTCTGGCAAAGAATGAAACCAGTGCCTCAGACTCCACATTACCTATGAGTTTGGAGTTTGCCCTTTGCTGTGTGAGTGTGTTCACTGCTGAGTGCTCGGGGTTGTGCTGCTGGGAGGCTGTGCTGCACTCACTGATGATTACTGCTCTTCTCTTCCCGCAGGCAGCAGTTTTGATTAGTTTGGTGCTTTGGAGCCCGGGGCTGCCAGCGCTTCCAGTCCCACAGGGCACTTCAGTGGGTAGATCTCAGTCAGCTGAACTGTTCATTATCTCTTCTTGCAGGCTGTGAATTTTTTAAGGACTACAAAGACCGGGATTATACAGCTGAGGGTCTCATATTTAACTGGAAACAGGTACATGGATGTTACAAAATGGAGACCTGTGGGGTTTATTGGGCTTGGGTCTCGTCTCAGAGTTCCTGAGCAAGGTCTATATGTCATGGGCTTATTCCTGATCACAAGGAGGAAACCATCAGGACAAACAAAACAGTGAATGTACTGAATTACTAATTGTAAAATCTGTATGTAAAATACATGGGTTGTTATCCTGCAGTCCTGCTTGAGCTCTCGTGCAGGGTGTGGGTTGCTCCTGGGTTTGAATTTGATATCTTATTGATAGCCTCTGTTATTTCTGTCTTCATATTCTGTCTTCTGCTGAGGGAGATGGTTGAGTGGAGCAGCGCTACAGGAATTCAGAAACTAACATGCCTTATCCCTGACTTCCACTGCTGGGAGCGCAGAAAAGCTCCTCTTCTCCACTAGCCCTTCTAAGAGGCTATGAGCTGATTGTTACCACTTCATTTTTCAGCATCCACAGATGCTTTGCTGAGGTGTTTTCTTTCAAATGCACCAGTTGGCATTTATTGTTACAGTTTTTGCTGGAACTCGCTGCCTTCAGGTCAGGGCTCTGACCAATTGTGTTTGTTCTTTGCAGGATTACGTAGATGCTCCATTGAGTATCCCAGTCTCTCTGACCCAGTCTCTGAACATTGACTGGAGTGAGTACCAGGTGAGCAAAGCAGCCATCTCTGCGGGAGCTCAGGGATTCAGTCAGGAAGGATCAGTAAAGATCTGAAGCCTGACTTGCTCCTGTTGCCATAATCTGGCTCACTTCATACCAGCCCAGTGGGAGCAAGGCTGCTTACTTGGCTCTTCACATTGGCAGTGGAAATCCTCTGTCCAAAAGCTTGGTGTGTCCTGAGGCAGCTGGCCGTAACGTCCAAGCTTTTTCTGTAGCTGTGTAAAGCCTGCAGTCCCCTGGGGAGTTCTGCTGCTAGCAAAAGCAAGTACCGTGCCAGGAAATGGAAAGCAGTGTTACTTGTTCACAGTCTTAGCTCTGCACATACTTCCTTGACTGTGGAGAATCTCGAGAGAGGTCAGCCGTCTGTGAGCAGTAGCCAAGGGACTTGGCACCTTCTTCGTGGTGCCTGTCCTTTGGGAAAGGAGTAGAAAACCATATTCGACTGTAGCATGTCTCCTTGTTACTGCAACAGCATCACAAATGAGAATTGAACTCCTGTGTTTGCCCAAGCTTCAGGGTTTACCTCTGTTCATAGCAGGGAGCATCACCTTCTACTGCTGATCACTGTGCTCCATTTCACACATCAGTGGACCCACCAGCCCCTCCAGGTTTGGTGATGATTGGCTGTGCTGGAGCATGTCACGCTCCTGTGCTCTCTGGCTGGAAGCACCACATGAGCAGAGCTCCGCATGTTGGGCCTGTGTTCATCAGTCAGTGATGTAAAGAAAGCAGAATCATGCAAAAGCAGCTTGCAGTGTTGAAGCAGAACTGATGGGAGCACAGCTTGTTTATGCTAGAAACTTGTTCACTAGAATACTGAGCAGCCAGTGCTTTACAAAGCATATTAAAAATGGAAGAGGGTGTAATAAATGCAGATGCAGAAATGATCTGAGGACTGGAGAAGGTGCTTCACTTAAAGCTGAAGCTAGACTCCAGCTAATCACAGAGGTGATGGAGGGTTGACTTGATTAATGTAGAAGTACATTTGCAGGGAGAAAATACTAATTCTAAAGCACTCTTCAGTCTGGGGAAGAAAGCTGCATAGGAAGCAATGTCTGCAGTCTGAAATCAAACCTGTAAATAAGGAGAAGAAGTCTTGTGTGTTGTTTTTGAGGATGATGTGTTGGAACATGCTGCCAAAGGATAGATGATCTGTCACCCCTGGTTGAGGTGCTTCTCTAGGCAGAGATGTTGCCAAGTGCAAGTTTCAGGCTGTATTTGTGATATAAAAAGGCTCTGAACTGCAGAGCAGCCTTTTGCTATGAGCAGACCTTTATCATCAGTATTTCTCTTCCTGCAGAGCTGGGACCTTGTACAACAGACACAGAACTACCTGAAGCTGCTGATCTCCATCATCAATAGCGATGGTAAGGCAAACTCCTTGCTCCCAGCAGTCTGAACTAGAGTAGTCACTGTCTCTGGAGGACAGCTCATCATCCACTGTTCTAGTATCATCATATTAGTGCCACTGTGGATCAATTCCCAATGTAGAAGAGTCGCTTTATAGACAGCTTCACTTCTCTCCCTTCAGAACAGGGTGATTCCTAGTATCTCAGGGCTCCAGCTCCCCTCTTGGAGGGGAGGGGGCTCGCTGATTCCTTGGCAGCCCTGTCCTCTCAGAGATGGAGGGGTAGCTGAAAACACGAGCTAATGTTTTACTGCTTTACAGCTGAAAAAAAGAAAACATTTGTTCCTGTGCTTGTTGACTCTTGCTCTTATTTTGCCGGACACTTGTTTTGTCCCCCCAACCCAGGATCTCATTAGGTGCCTATTTAAGAGCCCTTTCCATCCTCTGTCACCACACCCAACTCTTTGAAAGGTGTATATTGCCCTTTGCTGGCATCGCATTCCCTCTGTGCACTGTGACTTTGTACCCAGCACTGTTGGATAGAGGGAGCCAGCTACAGCTCCTGCAGCAGTTGTTCTAGGACACACTGTGGATTTTCTGGAGATCATAGGAGTGTGTGTGTGTCTCTGCTCAGCGTGTGTTGGTTGGTGAGGCTGGAAGAGCATTCAGTTGGAGCAGGTTTCTCTCTGATGAGGGAATAGGTTGTGATGGAGGTTTGCAGCTGGGTAGGTGCATGTTCTGGGTAGCAGAGTGATGTTCGTACCTAGTGCCTTCATGTCCTGAGCAGCTGTCAGGACCAGAACAGCACATCAGCTGGGGCTGCTGACAGCCCAGGACACTCTGAGCCGCTTGTGGGCTGCCAGATTGAAGACAGAATGCTGTGGTTTGGTGGATGAGCTCTGCTCTTGAGCCTGGGCAGGGGGGCAGAGGGCAGCTTTTCCTTACACGTTTGCCATAAAGTCATTGCTCTTGTTGCAACATGGTTTTTTGTCCTTCTCCTTCCTACCCCTGCCTGGAGCAGATGACAGCGGGCTCCTGGTGCACTGTATATCCGGCTGGGATCGAACTCCTCTCTTCATCTCCTTGCTGCGCCTCTCCTTATGGGCTGTGAGTACCTGGCTGACCTGCTCTGCTTCTGGGGGTGATTGCTTGGAGGCTGGGTGACTGTGGAGCCATTAATGTCCCTTTTGACTATCTTGGCTTCAGAGAGGGTGTGGATTGGCTTTGATGTGAAGCCCAACATGGTGCCCTGCCATCAGAACACTATCACAGGCAGGTAGAGCAATCTGGGCATCTTGGATCACTATGTTTCCAGTTTCCAGTAGATGATGAATTCCCAAGTCCCAGCCCCCAGCTGCCTGAAGGCTGCTCTCATTTGCTTTGCAGGATGGGCTGATCCACACATCCCTGGAGCCATCTGAGATTCTCTACCTAACAGTGGCCTATGACTGGTTTCTCTTTGGGTAGGCACACTAAGTTTTACTTGCGTATACATAGAATCATAGAATGGTTTGGGTTGGAAAGGACCTTAACATCTAGTTCCAGCCCCCTGCTATGGGCATACGTCCCTGCACAGCACGGAAGAAGCCTTCAGGGGATTCGTGTTTACTCACAACCAAAGGCGGATGTTGGGGCAGCTCCCAGTGAGCTGTGACAAGAGGGGATGATGCCTTTTTTCACCTGGAGGCTCAGGCATGGGACCATTCTTGAGGGCTTGTGCTCTTCTGCTCATTCTGGCTTCCAGCATGTGACTGAGCTGCTTTTGCTCTCTTTCCAGGCACATGTTGGTCGATCGGCTCAGTAAAGGAGAAGAGGTGAGTGCTCTGGAGCACTGCTTTCTGTTCTTAGGATACTTGTTTACAGGAGCAGCATTTAGTGCTGCTATTGGTAATATCAGTGCTTTGGCTGGGCTTTAGAAGAATTATTCAGCTGCTGGAAATGTGAGGTAGGAGCCTTGCCCCATCACTGCCTGATGTATGGGGTGCGGGAATGCTTTTCCCTAGGGCTACAGTTGGGTTGGTGGGTGTCAGCCCTGCCAGTTGTGCTGTGCCATTAGAGTTCAGGCCTGGGGGTAGGTAGGACTGTGTGCTGTTCAGCTCAGCAATGAGGAGGGATGCTTAAGGCCTGCGACTCCTGGAAGTAAAGCTGTCTAGTCTTGTGTGCTTGTCCTGAGCACCTCCTGCCTGGGTGCTGCAGCTGCATGTGGCTTGCACGTCACCCCAGCTGCTTGTGCTGGTTCCAGTGTGTGTGTTTAAGGTGTATCTGTGGGTGCACAGATGGGTTTGGGATGCAGTTTAGTGGAACTAATTCTCTTCATGTCTTTCACTGTTTAACAGCAGAAAATGATTGCTATGTCTATAGTTGCAGTATCATTTTTGGGTAGAGATCAGAAGGTGGGAAGCATGTCTAACCCTATAGCTAACCTCCTGCTCCTCAGACTCACCTCAGCAGGAAATCCCCTGCCTCTGAACAGCAGAGCCAGGCCCTTGGCCATTTTCCATCTTTCAGTGGTCCAGCACCTCTGTATTAGTTTCATTCCGCCCATCCATTGCTTTCCCAGAGCTCTGCTGACTTGAGCTCAGCAGCTCTGCTCTGGTGCCTGCATGGCCAAGAGCAGAGTCAGTAGCTGCAACAGGAAAGGAGGTGCATGGCTGCCTCTAGCACTCCCTGCAACCCACTGCAGGAGGAGAAGGGTCCTGCTGGGTTTGCTGCTTACCTGGGTGTCCAGGCAGCTCCTGGGCCATCTCTTTGCCGTTCTGCACTGATGGCACAGGTACCTGCTGTGTGCTTGCAGCGTGTGTGCCAGGCATTGCTGAGGGCACGTTTTACACCTTCCCTTCTGGGCCTTGCCATGGCAGGGAGCAGAGGATCAGCTTACTGTGTAAGAGGAGGCCCAGGAAGGGATGGTGGCACCCATGGCACATGGGAGGGTGGTAGCTGCAGATTTCGTGTTATCTCCTGCCTGCCTGCAGCTCCCCGCTGAGATAAGAGCTGATGGAGCCTCGGGTTCATTCCTGAACCGTTCTTCTCTCTCCCTTTGCTCAGATTTTCTTTTTCTGCTTCAATTTTCTGAAGCACATCACCTCTGAGGAGTTCTCTGCTGTGAAGTCGCAGAGGTAAGGAGCTTGTGCCGGCTGCTGCATGGGCTGCAGAGCCAGGGAGCTTGTTAGTGCCGTTCCTTTGGGGCGATGGAAGCCCTGGTGTCCTGGCCCACTTTTCTTTAATTTATTCTGCACTCTGAAGGCTGCAAAATGGGGCAGAGGCTCGTGAGGGGCCTCGCTGTGCTCTGCAAAGCTGCCCATGCTGGAACGTGCTCTCTGCTTAATGGCTGCCCGTGGCTGCTGTAGCACGGAAGCCGGAGCTGTGTGCTCTGGCTCAAGCAGGCTGCAGAAAGCTCCACCAGGCAGTGCTGGGGCGAGAGGGCTGCCTGGTTCTTTAACATTAAATCCCTTCCTATGTCAGGAGGGGCAGAAAGAACCAAAGCCCACCCAGGGGGCTCTGAATAAGCACGTGTCTGCCTACAGCCTGTTGCCACCCTCTCAAAGCACAGGGCTGGGACTGTGAGGACAGTGGGATACTGCACAGCAGCCCCATCCCCTCCCCTCTGCCTATGCACAGGTAACTCCCCTCTGCTCTGATCCGCTGTGTACTGCAGGGATGTGGCCGTGGCTGTGGCCTGAAGTGTGCCTGTGGTAACTGTGTCTTTCCTTCCCCAGAAGGAAGAGTTTGCCACCTGGCTTCACCCTGGAAGAGATCTGCATGCTCAGTGAGTGCTGCTGCCAAGCTTCAGCACCCATGGGTGCTGGTAGTGGGTGATCGCTTGGGGGCTGGGGTTCCCAGCATCAAGGTGACTATGCTTCCCTTGGGGCCTCACACCAGCACAGCCCCAGAGCATGTGGGAATTGTGTTGCTTGGAGGGAGAGGAAGTGAGACCAAGCTGGCCTTTGGGTACCTCTGTTTTGTTTTCTCTAGAGCAGAGAGACCGAGGCAGCACCACGAGTCTGAGCAGTGACTTCTCCCTGGGGATGGAAAGTTCCCCTGGAGCAGCCGGGACCTTCACCTACGAAGCAGTGGAGCTGATGCCAGCAGGAGCACAGGCTCAGGCAGCATGGTGAGGAGATACCCACTCAGTGGATAACAACAGGAGCAGGCTCTGAGCACAGTAGAAAAGATGCTTCTGAAGTCGCTCGCCCTCCAGGTCTGCTGTCTGCGGCCCAGGTTCCTTACAGTGGAGGGAGGAGTTTGTCAGGGGCTTTGCTGCAACTTGTGCTACAAAGCTTCTGCACCAAGAACTGAAGACCAACCCATGTTAAAGACTGCCGGGCTCCTGTAAGGATGCTCCTGAAGTGTGTCCCCTGATAAGAGTAAAGCATCTTTGTTTCCTTTTCGTTGTTTCACCGTTAAACTTCCTCCAGAAAGGATTTCATTACTTCTAAAAGTTGGTTCCAAACTACCAGAAAAATCACATTCCCTCCCCAGGGAAAAGTGCAGTCAGTTTTGCTGCCCTAAAGTGAAGCTTAGTTTATGGAAGAGGTTATAGAGGGGAATGTCTGCGGTTAGTGGTAGGTGGGCTAGGTGGCCTCTAAGCTTTAGCACCTCTACGAGCACGAGGTGTGAGCTGAAAGCAGGTTGCTGCCTTTAGTGCTGCGTAGAGATACTTCTGAGGGAGAATATGGAATTCTCAGTGCTCCCTCTTGATAGGGGATCCTGTCGGACTCTGCTGGGAGTGCAGGTGGCTGTGTGGAAGTGGGGACCGGGGAGGTGTCTGAGCACTGCTGCTCTGGGATGGCCGTTGTGCTTTGCTTGTGGAGTTTCTGGTGCTGTTTGGGGATTCAGAGCCTTGCTGCAGGGTTGCCCCTCCCAGTTTCATTTTCTCTCCTCTCCCTCAGCACGTGTGAAGGCACTAGTTTATATTGCAATTATTTTAAATGAAACTGGGTTGTGCTGGAGGCAGATGGAATTCCTCCGGGACGGAGCCTGCAGCCATGCCAGGGGCAGCAGCCTCTCTAAAGCACACTGTGAGTCAATTTATAAACTGCTGAAGAGGGGGAAAGAGAATCTTGCTGGAGACTCACAAAATGGAGATGGAGAGTCCCAAACTGCATTTGCCAAGTGGGCAGCAGAGTCCTCTTGAACGCACGGAGCCTGTCAGTCCACAGCAAAGTGACTGCAGCAAGTGGAGCACAGCTTTCCTCTTGCTTGGCTGCAGGATGGTAAACTGGACACACTTCTGTTGCTTGGAGTGCTCAGGACATAGGGGCTAGATCCTGCAGCACAAACTACATGTGATTTTCCCAAGAAGTGAAGTGGCCAAAGCGTGCTGGAATAGATCTGATGCACTTACGTGTATCAGGGCTTGATTTTGTGATGTGTTTTCTAACTCTGGTTTGCTTTCCTTCCTGTTGGGGACATCAGGCTGTGTTGGTGTTAGCTGCTGCTGACACAGGGATGGTTTAGGCCAGTGCTGTGGGCATGAGCTTGGGGGAAGGAACATTGTGAGCCTGCCCATGAGTGCTTAGCATGGGTCTTGCTGCAGGCTGTTGTAGTCCAGAGAGCAGATAGATCTTGCCAGAAGCTGGGTGCATAGCGTGAGTAAGGAGAGAAGGGGACGTGCTTCATTGTGCTGCCCTGAAAGCAGAGTGGCCTCGAGGTCTCTTTGCAGGGAGCGGCATTTGGTTTTCAGCTGTACAAGCCTGTTTCTGCAGGCTGTGCAGCTATGTTGGCAGCTATGATAACGTGAGATGAATAATGCTTGAGAGAGGCTGTGGTGTGATGTTCGAGGGTGGACACACTTCAAGAAATGAAGAGAGGATATCGTGCTTTCCACTGTACGATGAGCCTGTCTTTAGCTGCATTTGCTGACAGTGCTTGATATCTCAAAGCTTAGAAGCCCATCCAGATGCCAGGAAGAGCAGGTTAATGCAGCAATGGACAGTGAATCACACCTGAGGATGAACGTGCTGGCTGGAAAAGAAGCCAGAGCAGCCTGGGGCTGTAAACACAGACAGGGAGAGGACTGCAGTGCATCTACAACTGGAGTGACTGTCAGCTCTGAGCACATGGTCAGAAGTGTGCTCACCTTCTCCTGCAGGGAATCACTACAAGGGAAAATACTACTGGTGATGTGTCCCTGTCACCCTCATCAGTACGTGTGAAACACCCACCTGGGCTGAGCTCCTGGGCTGATACATTCTGTAGAGTCAGAGCAGATTGAAATGGTCTTTCCCTGCTGGGAGGCCCCTTGCTTGAGGCATTTTTGCAGCTAGACTAAACAAAGCCATTGCTGTATGTGTGTGGGCTGGTGCATTCTCCTGTCACTGATTTCCAGGTCACGTGGATGGACATCTATAAGGAATGGGCTAAGATGCATCGAGTTCAGTGTACCCCTCACTGAGTAGTTACTCGTTGTTCCCTGGGAGGGAGTTGGGCAGGTTCAGTGGGAACAGGAGCTTGTAGCTGCTGGGGTAAAAGCCAGGCTGTGCTGGAGTGCATGGGAAAGCCACTGTTCTCATCGAGGTTCTCTATCCCACA
The DNA here is from genome assembly GCA_009867235.2 of Psittacus erithacus. NCBI lineage: Eukaryota > Metazoa > Chordata > Aves > Psittaciformes > Psittacidae > Psittacus > Psittacus erithacus. The sequence continues at coordinate 76,586 of WYDI02032259.1, forward strand.
GGAGAAAGAGCTGTGCGTCGTCACCGCAGGCTGTGCTCTGGAGCAGGGCACAGCAGCCTGAAGATAGGCTGCCTTCCACAGGGATGGTGGAAGTCAAGTCCTCCAGCTCCTCCTCATCAACCCATTCTGATAACTTCCTGAGGATTGGAAGCAGCCCACTGGAAGTGCCCAGATCCAGGTGAGATGGCATGGAGTAGAGCATCCCTCAGCAAAATGAGTGTCTGCTGAAGGGAGTGCAGGGTGGCACTTGCGTGGCTCTGAGAACCCTGGAGCACATGTGTTTGTATCTACAAACAGGCATCAGGAGGCCTTTTCCTCTCTAGCCTGGCACTGTATGAAATGCTGGCCATTAAACACAGTAACTCCTGCCTCAGCCTATTTAGAGGAGTGAGGAACTGTGCCAATAACAGCTAGGTGTCTGCTCTGCCTGTCTTCAGTGCTTGCCTTAACTCCATGAGCTCTGGCATCTCTGCATCCTGCATGCTTGGAGCTCACTTTCTCTGTCAGAATCATCCACAGAGATTTGAAATGGTTGTGTTGTGTGGGAGAGGAAGCCTTGCAAACAGAGCAGACCTCATTCTGCATCTGTCCTATCCCCCTTCCCACCCTTGACCTTCCTGATTCTGCAGGCTCGAAAAAGCCTCTGGGTGCTGCTGGCAAGCAGAGGTGGAATCTGCTGGGAGCAAGCTGCGAGTGCTGTGCCAGTGCAAAAGATTCCACCTGGAAGGCTGTGTGTTCCTGCTGGGCAGCCAGGGACTGGGGACCCTGGACCTGAGCCTAATCTCATGCCATAACAAAGGATATTCTGGCACCCTTCTGCAGTCTGATGCTGCGGTAGGGCAGAGTGGAGCGGTGAGCTAGGCGAGGGAAGAAAGAACAGAGCCTGTGGAGCAAACACCCTGTGTGTAGGCCGACAGGGGATAAAGAGGCTCTTAGATAAGAGGTTGCTGTTAACAGCATCAAAAGCTTGTGTAGTCTCTGCAGGTTTTCCAATGAGTCTTTTTCTAGCGGTTCCCTTCAGAAACAGCCACCAGCCAAATTTTAGTGCACATGGAAAACCAAATGACAAACAAGTAAAGCGTAGAAAATGCTGCTCTAGTGGAAGGTGTCCCTGCCCGTGGCAGGGGGCTGGAACTGGAGGAGCTTTAAGGTCCTTTCCAACACAAAGCGTCCTGTGATTCTATCAAATTTAGAGGATATTCTTACCAAGTTTCTTGATTCCAGCAAAAAAATCAATGTGACAGGTTTCATGTGTGATTCCAACTGTTCTCCCGGGAACAGAGATCAATGGGGTGGTGCTGAGTTGTTGCTGGGGCCCACTTCTGTATTGTCTATAAGACAAAAGAAATCTCCCAAGAAGAGAATGCTCTCAAGAAAAGAAACCAACTTGTCTTGAGGCTGCTTTTATTTGTGATGGTAGCACCACGATTCCTGTGTGTAGCCTCCTGCCATTCCCAAGACCTGACAGGCTGTTCAGAGCAGAGCTGACAGTGAGCTTGCAGCAGTGCTCATGATGCTGCAGCCTGACTCTGCGCTGTGAGAGCAAAGAGGAGGAACAGTGTAGGCAGAGGAGCCCCACAGGAAGGGGCTGAGCACCAGTCCCTGGGATTCGTGTTCCAGGGGCTCAGAGTTGGTAAAGGCAACAATTACCTTCCTCTGAGGTGTCTTATCAGCTCTTGGATGATTATTGCCCGTTGGTGTCAGGTGTACAGAACTGGCACCTCCAGGGCTTGAAGCAGCAGGCAAGCATGGTGGGGAAGCTTGTTTTATCCAGGCCAGAGCTCCTGGGGGTGGCTTTTCCTTATGCCAAATAAAGAATCCTCAGAAGGAGTTGCAGTATTCTGTCAATGTAAGAGAGAAACATTCTGTGAATTCCACCATAAACCTTTTGCTGACCTTTATTATAGCTTCTACTATGGTATAAAGCCTTTAAATCCCTTCAGCACAGCAAGGTTGCACCAGTCCACTCTAAATCCCTGTTAAATTTGTTAACATAGCTGGGCTAGAGCAAAGTACCTGATGGGGGAATAGGGGACAAAAAGGGGAGCAAACCCCTTGTGCAGCCTGGAACCAAGGGGACAGAAGGGAACCAGTTGTGAAGCCAAAGGGGTAAAATGAGAAGCACATAAAGGTGATTACGCTGCTGCACTTGTGCTGGCTGGGGACTGTACCCCTGTATGCTCTCCATCTCTGGTGTCACCTGGGTTTGCCCTGTTCCATGTGCAGGCTGGAGGGAATAAACCAAGAGACCCTGCAGAGGGCGGGAGGAACTGTCAAGGTGAACTGAGCTTCTCTTTCAAACCCAGTCTTCTGGCACCTTCATGCTCCTTTGCCTCCTAGTCCATTGCCAGATCAGTCAGACTGTGCCCTACCTGCCTCGCTGCCAACAGCTCTGATAGCTAAAGGCAGACAGTGACATGACTTGCATGTTTTGGGGCCTGAACGTGGTATGTTTTCTGCAGAGACAGGGGTTTTATCACTCCACTTGGCTTTAGTCTCCCTGCTAAGACAATGTTAGTCTGAATTTGTCTGGTGAGCTCCATGCAGCTGATGGATATCAGCCACCATTTTCAATCCTAAAGGAAAAGATGAGTCCATTTCTGCGAGGAGAAAGAATGCATCTGTGATGGAAGGAAGAGTTAAATTCTGTCCCTTCACCCCCTGAGAAATGGTGGCTGTAAGATGGAAAGGCCAGAGATCAGGATGCCAAAAATACCTTTATCTCCACAGTGCTGCTGGCAGGTTAACATCCAAGGCTCTCGAGATGAAGAAACTACTGTACTTGACTTCCTAATCTCCTGGTTGTGTGGCCATAGCAACAAAACACTTAAACCACTGCAGCAGCAGTGGGGGAAGAATGGTTGCTTGTAAAATGCCAGCAGGCACCCTCCAGGTAGTTCACATGAGCAGCCCAGTCCGACTGCTGGCAGGCAGGGGAGAGCCAGAGGGATTGGGAAGGCAGAGCAGCAGAGAGGGATGAGCAGAGGCCAGAGGGGAGCTGAGGTGTCCTAAAGTCCCTCTCCTGGCTGGGCCATGTCAGCAGCCTGCTGCTGCCATCACCTCACCAGCCGGAGTCCTGCTCTGATCCCGAGGTCCCGGATACCCATAAATCCCAGGATGGTTCTTGTTAGACAAAGCATTACAAAGGCAAATTCCTAGCAGTTTTTTTAGCTTATCCCAACACGATGGTAAGGTCACATCTGCTGAGGGTAAACATGCATGACAATCCTGCATAGATTATTTGTTTCTTGTTCTGCAAACAGAGAGTTCTGAGAATGGCAGATAGTGTGCGAGTGAGTAGTAGCTTGCAGACCATGTTCTGTGTTTGCAGTTGACACTAATAGTCTTAAGTGTCCCATGACACTGCAGAAAATCCCTGTATCTGTGTCAGGGATTTGGCCTGTGTGTACGTAGCACTAATGTGGATTAGCAGCTGGATAATCTTTGGTTGAATGTGCTTTTGCTAAGTTAATTAAACAAAACGCAGGGTGCAGTGATGCGAAGAGTCGAGATCTGCAGGAGTTAAATCACGGAGGATCTGCTTTGGTCAACAGCCGGAGAGAACTCCCGTACTTAAAGGGCTGCAGATGGCTCAGCTGGGGGTCTGGAGGGAGCGCAGTGAGCACAGAGGGCAGAGAAGCTGCTGCCCCTTGGCTCTGGGTGTTGTGTTGATAGTGATAAGTCTGCGTGCGCACTGTGCCTTGTTCCTCACAGCCACCTGGCTTGGAAAGCTGTCTCCCCGGTAAGATCGCTTGGGATAGCAGCTGCAGAAGGACAGGAACTGTTTACAGGAATGTTTTCTGGAATTCCTGCGTGACAGAACAGGCTTGCTGGCTGGCACATGACTGCTGCAATGAGAAATGGATGTGCTCACGGAGGACTGGCTGCTCAGGCTGGTACGGCACTAACACAGCCTGTAGATAGCTGCCTGGGATTCAGCCAGGGCTCTCAGTGCAGCTCTCTGCCAAGTCCTCCTTGCCAACACTTCCCACGCAAAGGTAGGAAGCTCTGCCCTTAACTCCAGGTCTGTGGCTATGGTACCTCCTTCACGCTTCGGTTTGGAGGCACAGAGCATATGCTGTCAAGTGAGCTGCTTCCCAAATAGTCCAAGGTGTGTGGAAATGCGGCAGGTGAGCGGGGGCAGCGCGGGGCAGGATGAGAGCAGAGCTGTTGGCACTCGGCACTCCTCTCAGTTATGGCTTAGGAAAGGGAAGGATCCCTGAGTGCTGCTCTGCCCCCCGTATTGGCTCTCCCCTGGTAGGCAAGTGTCCGTGTGCTCTGAAATACTCTTTTCTATGCAGCATGTTGCATGGGAAGCACTGACCTAATTAAAAGGAACTGTTCCAGGCGAGGAGTTGCCAGTTTATGGCCTGCTAGAGGTCCTTCGTTGTGTGAAGGAACAGCTTGCAGCTCATCTCTGTTTTGCTAGTCTAATTTTGTTAATCTTGCACTTTTGAGGGAGTTTCTTCCCACTCGTGGACCTGAAGAGGTGGGGGTGTGAAGCTCACTTTCATTCTTTTTCTGTCTGCCATTGGATGTCTGTGGCAGAGCCAGTGACTTGAAGACTTGCTGTATCTCATCTCCTCTAACCATGTCAGCTTTGCCATGGTCATCTGGCTGCTGGCCTGGCCCCAGAGTCGTCCAGCCTCTGGCATGGCTGCGGTGTGTTGCAAACATGTTGTTCTTACAGGCCTGGGGACTGGTGCTGGTGTCCCAGCAGCCCCAACTTGCTCTGGGGGCTTCACTGAAGCCCTTTTTGGGCCTTTGCAGCAAAACTTTACAGGGAGCCTTGAGGGATAGAAACAGCAGGAAGACTTTCAACCTCTAGCGTTGCCTGGATTGCATTGGGATAGAGTCACCGTAGAGATCTGGTCTTGGGCTCAGGCCTAGCTCAGCATATAAGAAGCTCTGCTGCCCTTGCAGTGCAAACACAGGCTTTTCCATGCCTTGCCTTCCCTGCCTGTCTCACCCAGCCTTGGCCCTGCTGTCTCTCAAGGCTGTTGAAGGTGCTTTCTGGTTGTGACACTTCCTCAGGAGCCTCCCTTGAGAAGGCATTGGGGATAGAGGGGAAAGTCTGCCAGAGTCTTAGCTCTGCTGGCTTGGCTCAGATACCTGAGCCAGGAGACATCACCTGGGCTTACTGCAGTCAATCCGTTATTCAATGAGTTGGCTGGTGTTTATTCTGCTGCCTGGAGGTGAGGCACAGAGTTGGCTGCCTTGAGCTCCTGAACTCCAAATGCTCTCAGGTTAGATGTGAGTTGTCTGAGTTTGCACAGCCTTGGCAGGGCTGGGGACCCCAGGAAGGGTTGGTTGGACAGTTACAGAGCCACTGAGGGCCAGCCTTGCAGGAGGTACACGATGCTTTTATCAGCCTGTCCAAGAAAGGATTCAAGAGGTGACTTGATCCACTTCCAAGAAGGGGGTGTAAGATCCATTTAATCTTTCCTGACAACCATGGAAGGTGACCAGGAGCTGGAAGCTGAGGCCAAAGTAGGAAACTATTTTCTGTTCACCTTCTTTAGCACAGACTTATCTGCCCACTGTGGTAGATGATACTGGGCAGAAGCACATTTTTACTGGGGTCCTGGATCATGTCTTTGCTTGCTATGTAGGCACGGTCTCCCAGGCAGGCCCCTAATACTGCTTTCCCTCTGTCAGAGGGAGATCCTGGAGATCTTGCTGGAGCTCAAGCCCTCCTCTGCCGTTCACTTACCCTCCTCAAAACCTTTGTTTCTGCCTGGCCCCAAACCTCTCCTCTGCTCAGCAACCATTACTTTTCTGACAGAATCATGTCCCTGTCTCCTTTCAGCCTGAGCCTGTTGCCTGGCGCCTTCTTTACTGCCTTACCTCAAATTCTTGTCACTGTGTGTGACACTCCTGGTTCTCCTTTCTGGCTGCGCTGTACTGTCAGGGAGGTGACATCCTCCTCTTCCCTCTGCACTGAAGCAATGTTCCTCTATGCTTCTCTCTGGCTTCCTGCACTCTTCCCACTGTGCTTCCAGGATGGCACCGTGCTCTGAGCCCAAGCACTCTGCCTGCTCTCCTCTTTCACACTGAGTTCCTTGGCTTTCTCTTCCAAAGGCAGGGAGAGGGATAGATGTCACTGAGCAGCTGCTCCCTTTCCCTTATGAATTCCTGCACCCAAGGAAGGTTATCCCTGACAGATCTCCAAAAGGTCTTTCTAACAGTGTCTGCTGCAGTTCTGCTTTCAGGGAAACACCCTTGGTCTTGCTTCAGCATTCCCTGCTCCAGGACAAACAGCTTTTTGCATGAAGGGGTCAACCCAGTGCTCTGAACCTGACCCCTCAGTTCATCCAGCAGCCAGAGGACAAGAGCTGTGCGAGGCATGTGAAGCTCTGCCCTTCCTATTTGCTGCTGTGATGCCCTTCCAGAGCCTGAACTTCCAGGCAGCCCTGGAACTGCAGCTGCAGGAGCATCATCAGCCCTGCGATGGGAAGCTGACAGACAAGGAGCTCAGGACCATGTTTCAGGCTTCTCAAACTCAGCTGTATTGATCAGATCAGTTAAAGGGCAGGCTTGGAACTAGACCGAGATGGCAAATAGGTCTCCTGCTGTGCATCCCCCCCCTCCCCAGCCTTCCCTTCTAGTCTCGCTGAGGCCCTTCTTGCTGTGGGAGATCCTGTCTGTGTAGCTGCTCTCCTGCTCCCTTGGGGAGCAGCTGCAGTGCGCCACTGCTATTCTTAGCTGCGAAGACAGCATGCAAGTACCTGGCCCATCAGAGCTGGAGCTGGAGCACTGCTCCCTGCCCAGCAGATCTCAGATAAATTACCCAGAAGATCCTGGGCGTGCGTAGCTGAGTAGGTCTGCCACAGGCTGTGCTTCCAGCTATGTACACTCGGCTGTGCAGCAGGGCTCAGTAATTGCTTGTTCCCCAGAAGCCAAGAGCTCTGCGTTGTCACAAGTGATTGTGCCCTCTCTGAGATTTTGGAGGGACTCCTCAGATTCAGTTACAGGATTTCATGCTTCCTTCTTTCCTGGTGGGAGGCTGCATATGTCAAACAGTTATCCCCCCCTTGGCTATTTTTCCTATCCTAAAGATGTTTTGCCACCTCATTTCTGGTGCAGTCCATTCTTCTAACACAGGAATTAAAAGATCTGCAGGTGCTGGGGTGGTGCCTTTGGGACATCTTGAGCAGTGACTGGCTCTGTTCAGATCCGGCGTGGTGTTAGTTTCTCCAGAGTGAGCTGCTTTCTAATGGACCAAGCATCAATAAGTCTTTTTCAGCACTAACCAAGCACAGCCTCGATTCTCCATCAGGCCTCGCCATTGCCCTGGGATGTGCTAACAGCTACAACAAGCCGCAAGGGGATGACCCTTGTAGAGCACGACGTCCCCATCTGCGAGGGATTCAGGGCAGGACACGCTGTTGCATCTCACTAACGGGTTTCACAGGCTGCATGGCCATCTGCTTCCCGCTGCCTCTGTGCTGTCCAGCTCCCGTGCGCTCCCGCTGCTCTGGAGCCAGCTTGGCTCTCCCTGGGCTTTCAAAGGACAGGCTTGGCCGGAGGCCCAGCCAGAGCTGCATGTTGCACCCTGGTGCCGGGTGTCAGAGCTGCTGGCTGGCAGCGGCGCTGGGTGAGGGCTGTGGCTGCTGACCTGACTGACGGCGCCGTGTCCCTCTCTCTCTGCCGCAGATCGGGGGACCCCTCTCTGCCCGGATCTTCCGTTTCCACGGACTTTGGCAGCTGGCAGATGGTGACAGGGTGCGGCAGCATTCGGGAGCGGGCAATCCTGAGCGCGGACGCCTCTCTCCCGTGCAGCTTCCCGGATGAGTTCCCGAGCACTTGCCTGTAAGTGTCTCAATTGCAGCATCTCTCTCCTCGGGGCACTCTCTCGGCTGACTGCGAGCGCTGGAACTTGATCACCCTGGCGCTTTCGAAGAAGCCAGTTGACAAACTGTCCTGTCTTCCCTGCCTTGATGCTTTCCATCCACAAATTCCATCACTGAGCACTCTTTGCTTATGCTGAACTGGGAAGAAATCGGCGTTTTCTCGGCCTAATGGTTGGGGGGCACTTTGCTTTCTGTAGGAAGAAGAGGCTTTTCTTTCTTCCCTGAAGATGCTGAATTTGGGCATAATTGAGCGCATTTGAGGATGCATGCTTGTCAGGACAGGACTGCTAACCCAGATTGCCTTGCTTTTGGATCTTGCTCGTGTCCATCTCCCCGCTGGGGTCAGATCCTTGCTGCAATAAGAGAGGGGCTTTTCTTCTATAGCCCCAGTTTTGGCTGACTGCACAGCATCATTTGCAGGGGCTGCATGTGGCGAGTGCAGAGCAGCAGAAACCCTGCATCCTGCCATGTAAAATGGCTGGGGGGCAATGTTCTTCTCCGAATAGAAAGCCACCTCTGTGGAAGCTTGAAAGACAGGAGATGCGCTTTAATTGCTGTTAGAGGAGAACCTTGGCTTGTGCCTTCAGGCTGCAAACTCTCAATCAAGAAACTGAAATGGCAGATGAGGAGCTGCTGCTTGTTAGCTGGGCAAGAGCAGTGCTGACAGACCTGGCAGTCCCTTACCGAGATCCAAGTACATGCTTTGGAGGCAGAGAGCAAGTGATGTGAAAACCAACATCTGCTATGGGACAGGCTAACTGCCTTCTTATGTGGCTGTGCCGCTGAGCAGCTGCCCCCAAGTTATGGTGAAGATGCAAGATCTATAAATTGGCAGAGGAAAATGTCACAAGAGATGTGGACATAGCCTGGCTGGGATTTGGTCTCCTGCTTTCCTGAGGGTACACTGAGCTGCTCCTGCAGTTGTTTGGAGAAGGATGGGCATCTGAATTAGTGACTGCTTTACTGTGTCCTGAATCTGGCAGTGCTTGATGGCTGCTGATCACCAGCGAGTTGTTGCTGCTCTTGGAGCTGGATCTAACGTCAGAATAGGGAATTCAGTAGAGAAACGTGAATGGGAATTGGGCTCTGAATCTGCCTGTGCTGAGACCACGGGCACATGTGGTGCTTGGGACAGCCAGCTTCAAAGGGAGGGGAACAGCAGCAGTGCTGCCAGTGCTCTGCCCTAGAGCTGGGGGGTGCTGTGGGCACCACTCAGTGAGTGCTGGACCAGGCGCTGTGTGAAAGGGGTGCAGTGTTCCCAGGGGCATTGTGTTGAGCTTAACGCAGGGCCTCTCCTCTCTCAGCCCTGCGTCAGCTCTGTTTGCTCAGGAGCCCATTGTGGCTCAGGGCTTTATCCCAGTTTTTCACAGCCCAGCACAGTATGAGGGGTTTGGAAAATTTAATTCCATTTAAGTTCCCACTTTACATCTCAGCTGGCAGCAGCTCCACGAAGGTACGCTTGTCACAGCCTACTTCTTGTGCTTGTGTGGGGCTTGTCAGGGCTTACTTTGAGCTGGGGCTTTGACAGCCTCCTCTCATCCTGCACCCCAAGCTGCAGACGAGCGGGTAGGAAGTGTAGCAGGGCAGAGTTTGGCAGGGAAGCAGGACCTGCCTCCCTGGTTGAACTGCTCCAAGCCCAGTGCAGCCAGCCTGCAGGGCTTAGTGGCAGGCAGTGACAGGCTCCTTGACCTCAGAGCGTCTCACTCTAGGAAAGAAACCTAAAAACCTAAATACCAAACCTGCCCTGGAAAGAGGTGCGAGAGCCAGAAAACACGGGACCCAGCGGCTGCACGCCCTCGCTTACCTCTGCCGGTGACATTTAAGATCACTCCACTGGGGTGCAAACAAGTCCTGCTTCCCTGCAGCTTATTTTTACTGCTGGCAGGTTTGTGAGTTCCACGTCCTAATTAGGTTGCCAAAAAAGCATCTTTTTAATGTGTTTAGATGTGTTGCCTCTATTTTTTGTTTTGTTCCCTTTGCCCTCTGTCTTCTCTTTATTATCAGACACTGTAAACAGCGGCCTGGTTGGCTGCCTCGGCACCGCTTGCTGTTTATAGCCCTCCCACCAGATCCTCTTGCTGCTGTTTCCGGACCGAAGCTGTTGGCTGTGGGTGGTTAACACTTCCATTCAAATGAGCTGTGCCAATTTATAGCCAGCCCAGGCGCTGGAGAGATTAAAGAGAATCTTTGATGGGGAAGGTTCGCGCTGTGCCCTTGGAGTGACCTTTGAGGAATGGCTTGTTCTCTCTGGGAACCACCGGTACGGCGCTGCAGCGAGGACCGGAGTGCTTGGAACAGCCGCCTCTAAACCCCGGCCTTGCTTTTCGCCTGCTCCCGTGGCTGAAATAATCTCTTTCCCTGTGCTCTCATCCCCCTGCCCACAGGCAGATGCATGGATGAGCTGGAGAGCAGAGCAGGTCCTGTGGGAAGCCGTGCCCTACTCTGCACACAGCCCTCCTGTTTGCAGAGAGCAGATGTGAAACACCGCTCAGCTCTCCTCTTTCCATGGCTGGAGCCCTCCTTGGGGCTTTTGTCAGCTTCTCTGCCTCCTCTCTTCACCCCTTCCCCAATGCTGGCTGTGCTGGGGCCAGTGGACGGGAGGGATGGCCACAAATAGGTTGGAAGTGATTGTCCAGACATAGCACATGTGGCCAGGCTCCATCTGGGAATGCTGAGTGAGGATGGGAGGGAGCTGGCGCAGGGGCTGACATCAGTGTGGGGAAGACAGCACTTTCTGTATGAACCATGGCCTCAGGGCACTGTGGTGGTGGTGGGAGAAACTGGGATGGGTGGTGAAGGAGGAGACCAGGGGAGAGCAGGAGCTTGGGGCTTAGAGGCTCCATAGGAGAGCATTGGGTTGTGTTGAACAAGTCATGGAGGCAACTGCTCTAATGGAGCCTTTTGGAGCTGGTGCTGCCTTGGCCACCGCTACCAACTGAGCACCACAGCCCTGCTGATGCTGTGGACAGAGCCCTAGCCCTGCTGCCAGCCTCCTGCCCCACGCTGGGAGTGAGAGCTGGGATGTGGAGAGGGGTGCTGGCCTTGCTGACTTCCCCCTTCTCTCTCCTAGGCTGGTGTCGGCGAGCGACCGCGAGTCCCGGCTGGAAGAAGTGCGTTCCTCCTTCCTGGCGAGCTACAGCCACACCATCGGCCTCAAGGCCGTGCCCCCCAGCCCCTCGGGGGCCATCGGGGGCCTCCTCGAGCAGTTCGTGCGAGGTGTGGGACTGAGAGGCAGCAGCACGCTCTGAGCACAGGAACCAGTGCCTGGACACCCGGGGCTGGCGGGACCCGTCCTTGGCCGAGCCCCGGGACCCCCCTTCTTGGTGCCAGCACCTGCAGCACCCACCACCGGCTTCCCCCTGCCTGGGGCTGGGGGCTCGGGGGGGCTCCGGTCCATCTCTGCTGTAAATCCCCCCAGTAAACCCCCCGAGCTGTGCCCTCTCCTGCCTCCTGTCTGGGTTCGGGCGGCGGGAGCTCGCTATTAATAGCCCGGCCCACGCTCCGGGAGCCGCGGCACCGAAATAGCACCGAGCCGGGACCGGGAGGGAGCCCCGGGCGGGGCGGTGATGGGATGGGGAGGAGGGCGGAGAGAGGGGAAGAACCGGCGCTGTACCGGGCTGGGGAGCGGAGCTGGGTCCGCAGCCCCGGCCGAGGGGTCCTGCTGGGGCTGAGCCGTCGCGGGTCGGGCCGGTCACGGGTGCCGGTCCCCGGGGCGGTGCTGCCGGCGGGGCCGGGGCTCTGTGCCGCGCTGTGTTGTGCTGTGCTGTGCCGTGCCCGCCCCCGGGCGCGCCCGCCTCGGCGGCGCGGGAGGAGGCGGTGCGGAGCAGCGGCGGTGCCCGGGCGGGGATGGCGTCTCCGGGAGCGCTGGAACCGGCGACCGGCAGCGTGCCGGGTACCAAGGTGGAGCTCACCGTGTCCTGCCGGTGAGCCTGGAGCCGGGCGGGCCGGGGCAGCGGGCAGGGGGCTGGCGTGCGCGCACGGGGATGCGCTGCGGGGTGCCCCCGTCCCGCAGCGTCCCGCTGCTCCCCGGTCTCTGGAGATGGAAGGGGCGGGCTTCGGGGCCCCCTCGCTCCATGGGCACCGCTGAACACTCGGTTTTTACCCGTGGGGAGAGGTCCCGTCCTCGCCGCGGGGTCCCGTGGGATGCGGCGCCAGTCTCGGCTGCTCGGCGGGACCGCTGCTCGTACCGGGGCTGGGCTGTGCGGTGGCCCCGCTCAGCGCGGTGCTCGCAGGGGGTCGGTGCTGGCTGCGGGCAGCTCCCCGGCTCTCCCCGTTCTGCCGGCTCCGTGCGAGGCGCCGCGGCCAGCAGTGGGGCAGCGCTGGACCGTGGTGGGACGGAGGCTATGGGAGAGGTGCTGCTCGGTGCTCTGATGGATCCATGGGGCAAGCAGCGGCTCCTGAGCAGTGTCAGTGGCTAAATATAGCCCCGGTACCGCTGCCCTCGCTGCCCGCAGCCGGGTGTCCTGCCCGCGAGGACCAGCACCAGCGTCACCGTGCCGGGGGTCAGGAGATGCTGGCGGCTGCCCCGTAAAGCCCCAAGCTCTGCAAACTCCAGTCTGTCCCTGCCAGCTCCTTTGGGCAGTGGGGCAGTGGGGCTGTGGGGCCATGGCTCCTGGCAACTCCAGGCAGGAGCCAGGATTCACTCCTGGAGATGCCCCAAAGCATGGGCAAGATTCAGCTTCACAGCCCGGCAAGGGCTCCGGGCTGCTGGGGCAGCCTAGAGGGGTCTGTGCCCCGTGTGCCATGGCTGAGCCCCCAGCCATGCCTCAGCCCACCCTGTGTGCGGGAAGGATCCCAGCGGAGCCGCTCGCAGGCACCGGCAGCCACTGGCACTTTCCAGTGTCTCACTGTGCGAAGGACAGTGATCAATGGCTCTGCTGGCGGCTGTGGAGGACTCGGAGCTGCCCAGCCCCTGCTCCAAGTGTCTCCTGTCTGCCCAGTTCTGAGCCCCACCATTAGCCACAGTGGGCACTCCGCCGGCGCCGCAGCACAGGGGAAGGTTTCATCTTCTAAATGGGCTCTCTGTCATGTTCAATCATCGTCAGCGCTGGGGACACTGCTCCCCGCTCATGCTGCTGTCCCACCAAACCCTGCAGTGGGAACCAGTGCGTCCCCCCGGGGTGCCAGCGTGGCCTTCTGGTGTGGTGCTATCCCACGATCAATGGGGAGGGCACGGGGAGCTGCTGTGGGGCCGGGTGATGGCACTTATGGTGGCTCATGCGTGGCTCTGTCCCTCCAGGAACCTGCTGGACATGGACACCTTCTCCAAGTCTGACCCAGGTGGGTGGCAGGGACAGGAAGGGTATGGACTGGCACAGCACAGCATGGCACAGCACAATGGCACGGCTCTACTCCTCTCTCCGCAGTGGTGGTCCTCTTCGTGCAGGGCTCAGGCAGCAGCGAGTGGAAGGAGGTGAGCACAGACCCTGTCACTGTGTGCCTGGGGGGCTCCCAGCCCTGTACCACCACCAGCGTCCCCACTCCTGGCTTATCCCCGCCTGGGTTAAACAGGCCCATATGGCCACCACATCCCCGCTGATGATCCCTCTGTGTCCATGATAATGATGCGGCCGTGCCGGCAGCACTAATCCCACACAGGATTACTGCCGGGGCACAGCGATGGGGAGGGCTCCGGGGGGATCCACTCTCACCCCTCTCCCCGCAGTTTGGGCGCACCGAGGTGATCGACAACACCCTGAACCCCGACTTCGTGCGCAAGTTTGTCCTCGACTACTACTTTGAGGAGAAGCAAAACCTCCGCTTCGATGTGTGAGTAAAAGCGGCTCCGCTCGGGGCGGAACAAGGCACCGAGTCAGTAATAAGGATAATAAGGATATGGCAGGGAAAAGCCTGGATGGGTGGGAAGCAGGGCAGCGTCAGGGCACCCCTCAGGCACCGGCTCAAGGCTCTGCTCTCCAATCACCAGCTACAACGTGGACTCCAAGAGCTGCTCCATCTTAAAGCAGGTGAGCGCGGGGTGTGCAGTGACACCCTGGGGTGGCACCGTGGTGGGGCACCGCCAGGCTGTGCCCTGTGTGGGTGCTGTCAGGGCAATGCCCCTCGGAGGGCTCTAACCTGCTTCTCCATCTCTCTGTGCCTCATGGGGACTGATAGAAGGTAGGTGCCCACCACGCACCAGCCTCTGCTCTGCCCTGGGGGCATGGCTCTCGTTGGGGTGCCTGGTGGGGCAGGGTGCAGGATGGGGATAGGGCACACCATGGGGGTGCAGGGTGGGTGTAAGGTGGCTCAAGGGGTACAGGATGGGTTTGGGGAATATGGGATGGCACTGGAGGGATGGGTCCAGGGCATGTGGGGTGGTTTGGGGGGGGCACAGGATGAGTTCAGGGCACACAGAGGGGGCAGCTAGGGGCGCTGGATGGGTCCAGGGCTGGCTCTTGGGGCACAAGGTGTGTTCAGGACACTCTGTGTGACCCCAAAGCAAGGTGATAGAGGTGCCTGGGTGGTGGGGAAGATGAGGGGTGGTTGTGATTGTGGGGAGCATGGCAAGAGCCCCCAGGTCTCACTGTGCTGTGCTCCGTGCAGGACTTCCTGGGGCAGGCGTTCGTGGCACTGGGAGAGGTGATCGGGTCCCAGCGGGGCCGCCTGGAGAGAGCCCTCACGTGAGTCACCCCATGGTGGGGCAATGAGGGGGTCCCACACCATGTCCCAAACACCCCTCCCATCAGACCTCCCTGCATGCCCCCTGTTGGGGACCCCGAGCACGCTGCTGAGCACCATGATCCCCATCCCCACCTCATGGCCCTGTCCTGTCCTCCTTGTCCCCAAGCTGAGCGGGTTCCTCTGATCCCAGGGGTGTCCCAGGGAAGCGGTGTGGAACCATCCTGCTGCTGGCCGAGGAGCTGAGCAACTGCCGGGTGAGTGCTGATGTGCTGGTACCGGCGAGACGGGCTGTGCGACCCCCCCGGTCTGCGTGGCTGTTGGTGCAGGAGGCATCCAGCAGCGATGTCGCTGTGCCCAGGACATCGTCACCATGCAGCTGTGTGCCAACAAGCTGGACAAGAAGGACTTCTTCGGAAAATCCGACCCCTTCCTCGTCTTCTACCGCAGCAACGAGGACGGCACGTGAGCGCCGGGGCACGGCGGGGAGGATGCGGCGCTGGCCTTACCCCTCAGCACACCCCAACCCTGCCTTGTCCCCACAGCTTCACCATCTGCCATAAGACAGAGGTGGTGAAGAACACGCTCAACCCGGTGTGGCAGCCCTTCACCATCCCCGTGCGCGCCCTCTGCAACGGTGACTACGACCGGTACGGGGATGGGATGGGGACATAGCAGGGTTTGAGCATCTCTTAGGGTATGAGCTTCTCTCAGGGTGTAAGCTTCTTTAAGGTGTGAGCATCTCTTAGGGTGTGAGCATCTCAGGGTGTGAGCATCTCTTAAGGTGTGAGCATCTCTCCTCAGTGACAGGCAGCTCAGAATTGGGTCCTTACTGGGTTTATTTTCTCCTCTTTTGCAACCCAAATTACACAAAGGCATCCCCCTCCTTTCCAGGGCCTCCGCCATGACCCAAATTTCCCTCTTCCCTCCCGGCAGAGCTGCTCTGGCTGCCTGCAGGCAGGGTGCTGGCCATGGGGCTGGCTCTCCCCATACTGGGGGCGCAGTTCAAGGCAGGGGCTGTACCAGCCAGGCTGGGGGTTCACCCACTGCCCACCTTCGCTTTCAGGACGGTGAAGATCGATGTGTACGACTGGGACCGGGATGGGAGGTGAGGCCATGCCCATGGGGTGCCCTCAACGGGGTGCCCCTCAGCGGGGTGCCTGGCCACGCTGACCCCACGCTTCTTCCACAGCCACGACTTCATTGGGGAGTTTGCCACCAGCTACCGGGAGCTGTCAAGAGCACAGAGCCAGTTCACAGTGTACGAGGTAGGGCAGGGGTAAAGGGGGGGGCTATGGGGCACCCCACACATACTGGGGCTGACCCAGTTCTGCTCCCATAGGTGCTGAACCCCAGGAAGAAATGCAAGAAGAAGAAATACGTGAACTCCGGCACCGTGAGTGCGGCTGGGTCTGACCCCCCCGTTGTGTGTGCTGAGGGCAGGGGTTCCGGTCTGACCCCCCCATTCCCGCAGGTGACGCTGCTCTCCTTCTCCGTCGAGTCCGAGTTCACCTTTGTTGACTACATCCGGGGAGGGTGAGTGGGTGCTGGGTGCCCTCGGCTCCCCGAGACCCCCCCCCATGGGCGAGGGTCTCAGGGCTAGGATGGTGGTGATGGTGTAGGTGTAACTCGGGGTGACAAGGGGGTGGTGGGGCTGGGGAGGGGGTGCAGGATGGTGGCCCCGGGCTGTGGAGAGCTGGCTGGGGAAGGAGGACTCAGGCAGTAGGTCCTGGATGTGGGGGGACAAGGACACATCATGCTGTGGGGCCAGCCGCCTCCCTCGCTCTCCCCTTCCCCATAAGGACACAGCTGAATTTCACTGTCGCCATTGACTTCACGGCCTCCAACGGTGAGTGCAGCTGGTGTGGGGTGTGCAGGGGGGTCCCTGTGGCTGTGGGGCAGATGCTGATGGGTGCTGTGCTGCAGGAATGCCATCACATCCCACCTCGCTGCACTATGCGAGCCCCTACCAGCTGAGTGCCTACGCGCTGGCGCTGAAGGCGGTGGGGGAGATCATCCAGGACTATGACAGCGACAAGCTCTTCCCTGCCTATGGCTTTGGTGCCAAAATCCCACCCGATGGCAAGATCTCCCACCAGTTCCCATTGGTGAGACCTGGATCTCCCGGCTGTGGGGTGGTCATGGTGGGAAAGAGAAGCACCATGGCTGCATCCTGCCCTGGCATTGGGTAACACCAGGAGTGTTGATCCCATTCCAACCTTATCCTTCAGAACAACAACATGGACAATCCAAGCTGTGCTGGCATCGAGGGCGTGCTGGAGTCCTACCTGCAGAGTCTGCGCACAGTCCAGCTTTATGGTCCCACCAACTTTGCCCCTGTCATCAACCAGGTTGCAGGGTGAGCACTGGGGGACTCTGTCCCTTTTGCTGTCCCCAAATGCCACTTTGGTCCCATAGTGATGGAGGGATCCAACTCCTTGTTCCCTTACAGGACGGCTGCTCAAGTAACTGATGGCTCACAGTACCACGTCCTCCTCATCATCACCGATGGTGTCATCTCCGACATGCTGCAGACCAAGGAAGCCATCGTCACTGTGAGTGCACTCTTGGTACCTTGGGTAAAAGCTACACTGGGTGCTACCTCTACTACCACCCTGCCTCTGCTCCACAGGCTTCGGCATTGCCCATGTCCATCATCATTGTGGGAGTGGGTCCGGCTGAGTTTGAGGGTGAGTTGGGGACAATGGGGAATGGGGATGGAAACAGCATCCCTTCCTCTGGGACGCTGACATATGTCGGCGTCCCAGAGGAAGGGATGCTGTTTCCATCCCCTATGGGCACCCCACTGATGCTCAATGATGTAACTATCACCCCACAGCCATGGAGGAGCTGGATGGTGACGAGGTCCGGGTGTCTTCCCGAGGACGATACGCCGAGAGGGACATTGTACAGGTAACCCAGTCCCACCACATGAGAACGATGCTGATGTTTCCAACCAGGCTACAGACAAACTTCTTTCCCTCCAAGTTTGTGCCGTTTCGGGATTACGTGGATGACTCTGGGAACCAAGTGCTGAGCATGGCCCGTTTGGCCAAGGATGTGCTGGCTGAGATCCCTGAGCAGCTCCTGTCCTATATGAAGACCCGCGACATCAAGCCTCGCCGGGCAGACCCCCAATAGCTGCTTCATGTGCCATATGGGGACCAGGACATGTGTCACCTCCTTCCGACGGTGGCCAGGGCTTAGCCATGGAGATGTGCCCCCCGCAAGGGCAATAATCAGTTGGTGAATGAGGCTGAGACCCCCATCCTCTGGCCAGCTTGGGGCTGGATGGCCCCAAAACAAAGCGATGCCTCGGTACAATGGGGCTGGCTTGGACTGCATCGTCCCTCGGCAGCGCCGGGAGCACCGGTGCTAGGGCCCGGTTGGTGGGGGACCACTGTGTATGTGCGTCCCTCTGGGGGGCAGGAGGCCAGCTCTGGGGCTGGCTGCATGCTGGGGGGCTCAGCCCTATAGATCCATGGGGCATGGGCTTTGCCTTGCTCCTGCCTGTGCCCCATTCCTGCCTGCACCCTGCTCCTGCCTGCGCCCCACTCCTGCCTGCCCCACAGCCCGACCTGCAGCCGCGGGAGGGGAGGTACCGGGGGGTGCCGGGGCGGCTCGACGGGTCTGTACCGCGGTACCGACTGTCAATAAACGGGTGAACCGGGGCTGTGCCGTGACGGCTCGATGGGGTCTGCACCGTGGTACCCGCTGTCAGTGATGGGCTAACCGGAAGGGTACCGGGGCTGCCCAGTGGGGTCTGTGGCCCGGTACCGACCATCAGTAACGAGCTTAACCGGGGGATGCCGGGGGGTGTCTGTGGGCTCTGTATCCCGGTACTGACCGTCAGTAACGGGCTGAACCGGGGGGGATCGATGGGCTCGGTATCCCGGTACTGACCGTCAGTAACGGGCTGAACCGGGGGGATCGATGGGCTCTGTATCCCGGTACTGACCGTCAGTAACGGGCTGAACCGGGGGGATCGATGGGCTCTGTATCGCGGTACTGACCGTCAGTAACGCGCTGAACCGGGGCCGCACCGTCCCGGCAGCAGGAGACCGCGGCTGGGCTCCCGGGCGCGGCCCCCAGTGTCTGTGATTCAGGGCGGCAGATTCGCCTCAGGCAGCGCGGCCCAAGCCCGGCCCCCTCCGCTCCTCCCGCGGCCTCCCCTTTCCCCGCCACGCTCCCGCCTCTCTCATTCGCCTCCCGCCGCTCCCCGCCGCCCGCTGCCCGAGCTCGGCGGGCCCGTGTCGAAAGTGCGGTTGCTAAGGGCGTTGCGGCGTTTTACCCAGCGGCCGCCCCGCGCCAGGCGCCGCCGCAGCCTCCATTGTTGCGGGCGCACCGGGCCCGCCGCCGCCGCTGCCCATGGAGCCGCCGCCCGCACCCGCCCGCTGAGCGTGGCCCCGCGTCCGGTGAGCGCGGCCCCGCAGCGAGAGGAGGGAGGGAGGGCGGGCGGGGCGCCGGGCAGGGGGCGGCGGGGCCGGGGCGGGGGTAAGCGGCCGGGCCTGGCCTTGGCCTGGGCCTGGCTCCCCCGCTGAGCGCCCCCTCAGCCCCCCGCTCGCCATGGGCGTAGACTTCGACGTGAAGACTTTCTGCCACAACCTGCGGGCCACCAAACCCCCGTACGAGTGCCCAGTGGGCACCTGCCGCAAGATCTACAAGAGCTACAGCGGCATCGAGTACCACCTGTACCACTATGACCACGACAACCCGCCGCCGCCGCAGCACACCCCGCTGCGCAAGCACAAGAAGAAGGGGCGGCAGGCCCGCGCCGCCAACAAGCAGTCGCCCAGCCCCTCCGAGACCTCCCAGTCTCCGGGCAGGGAGGTGATGACCTACGCTCAGGCCCAGCGCATGGTGGAGGTGGACCTGCACGGCCGCGTCCATCGCATCAGCATCTTCGATAACCTGGACGTGGTGTCCGAGGATGAGGAGGTGCCCGAGGAGGTGCCTGAGAACGGGAGCAATAAGGAGAACACGGAGACCCCGAGCGTCCCGCAGAAATCCGGCAAGCACAAGAACAAGGAGAAGCGTAAGGATTCCAACCACCATCACCACAACGCCTCGGCTGGCACCACCCCCAAGCTGCCCGAGGTGGTGTACCGGGAGCTGGAGCAGGACACCCCCGATGCCCCGCCGCGCCCCACGTCCTACTACAGGTAGGAGGCTCCCAGGCTGCCGCCACTCGTGCCTTGGGTTTGGAGGCAGAATCAGGCCCATTGTGCACAGGCAGCTTGTCTGTGGCTTGTGGAAATGGCCCCTGTCTGCCTCTCCTGGGTCCTGCAGAGCTGGTCATCCTGTGGCTTCAGGCTCCTGGAGTTCTGTCTGGTGTCACACTCTGGTTTTGAGGGGTCCGTGCACTTGCAGAGCTCTTGGTTGATGCTCATGTCATTGCTGGCAGTTTGATTGCTGTGCTCTTTCCTTGCTGCGCTCTTTCCTTTCTGCAACAGTGCATATAATCATAACAAGACCCAAATGTGTCCCTCTGCCTCCCAACACTGCTCTTTGGGGGTGTGCTGGGGTAGCTGTAGAGCCCCCTAGCACCAAGGGTACCTGTAAGATGTGTCTGTTGTTGGACTTAAATCTCTTTTGTTTCCTTGAGTGGTTTGGGAGCCAAATAATCCCTCAAACAGAGAGTTAATAGTGAACCAAAGTAATGTTAATGTGGCCACCCTGGCTGTCCTAGTCACCACTGCCCAGGTGGGCACTGGCACCGTGTTCCAGGGATGGGATAATGATGCTATTTTGAGTCAGGATATTGGAAAAGAAACCTCCCTCTGAGGTGTCTGTGGCACCGATTGCTGCCACGGTGCGGGGTGGTTGCTGTCACTTGCTGGAGCAGCAGCTGAGAGGGCTGGGCTGGTTCAGCCTGGAGAAGAGAAGGCTCTGGAGAGACCTTAGAGCAGTTCCAGTGCCTAAAGGGGCTGCAGGAAACCTGGAGAGGGGCTTTGGACAAGGGCCTGTAGGGACAGGCCAAGGGGAAT